>JAYRBW010010652.1:0-13318 GCA_036023295.1 Invenusta paracnida
TATTTTCATATATTGATGCCATCTAATTTTTAAGTCATAAAGTTTGACACAATGGTAGTATTAAGACATTTAAAGGGTAGCAATATATTGAATTGGAGGGCTAATTTAATATATTGTGCATCCATATTAATATATGCTTTCCCCCTTTTTTCAGACTTTCGAAACCAATACCTTCGATCTGACACGATTATTTGGATTCTGGAATGCATCTTACACTTTTTATTAAAATTCAGAATTTTATCGCGTTAATGATGTGTTGTGTACCTTTTTGCCGGCCTTCAGGCTTCACACGTGCAATGTGTGGCCTCTTTACTTAATTAAATAAAATATCATATAAAGTAGAAATAAACATGTTAATCATGAAATATAAATTTAAGTAAATAAAATAACAGATAAAACACAAGCTGCTGTACAATAAGTATATTTTTACACGAATTTTCGGAAGAAAAGCTTCCCGAGTGCGATAAAATATGAATAAAAACAGAGTGTCACCATGTCATATTCAACTATTAAATAGACTGTCTCTCTGTTTTTTTTCATATTTTATCTCTCTCTGTAAAATCAATCAGCCAAATAGACAAACACCACCACCATTTTTTGACTCTTATTTCTATTCTGTGTCTATTAATTGCTTGATTGAATCGATCTGTACCTCGCATCTGATTATTTTATTGTTTGACACTCAACCTCAACAACAGCTTTTTCTTTCGGTAAATATCGTTTCACTGTTGTCCCTTTTTTAATATTTCTTCTCTTTTTATAGTCTATTGGATAGACTGAAAAATACACATTTTCATGTGACTCATAAATACACATGCAGGGACTCCTCTATAGTAACTATATAGGAATCCTTGCTACAATATAGGAGCACCTGGTTTATGTTAGTTGGCAGCTTATAGCTATACATAAGTTAAATTATTACCCGGAGGTAACAACTAAACTGCTGCGCAATTTGACAAAGTGCTCATTTATCAAAAACCGTAAGTTTATATTTATCATTTGATTTACACTTTTTTGTTGAAATAACTAATAATATAATATATTCAATATTATGATTTCAATATTTAAACCAATAGTTAAATCAATATAGTTTATAAAAATATATTAAAGTGTTTACGGTTTTCGAATATATTTTTTCCATCTAAATAGTATTAATTAAGATGATTTCCATTCGAAACATTTCCCTTAGTAAACTTTAATAGACGAGGGGGGTTCAATAGGTTCTAGAATCGATATCAATTCAATACTCTACACATATAATCCATGCATTTTTGTTAACTATAGATATGTACATCTAAGATATTGCTGTCAATTTCAATTCAATACTTTTAAGTATAGCTTCAAAATTCACATTTTAAAATTGGATGTCAGGATAGGTCTAAAATAAAGTAAAATATTATTAAACATTGAAAAAATGGTTTATTGACATGTTCATAATAGGAAATAACAAAGTTACAAAAGAAGCAATGTACAGATTATTTTTTAAGTTATATTTTCAGAGTTACAGCTTCTCAAAATATTTTTCTTCACAATCTATGCATTTCTGCATACGTTCAAACCAATTTTGAAAACAAGTTGCCTAGTCTTCATCCGTAAACTTGTCCAGGCGATGCAGAAAAGCAGCCACAACTTCTTGTGTGTTTTCAAAGCGAATATTCCTTAGTGATTTCGTTACACGGGGCCAAATCTGGACTGCATGCAGGTTGAGAGATCAAATGAACGTTGTTGTCATTCAACCAGAATATGGTCTCTTGGGATCTGTGTGCTGGGGCGTTGTCATGATGGAGCACAGTGGAATTTCGATTCCCTTGTCTGCTGCCACTTCTAAAACACGAGGCAAGCACTTGTCCACTGCATTTCTTGCTCCGCTGTTGTTGCTGATTGTGGTCATCCTGAACGATCAATGTCACCAAAGGAGGCTGTGATGAAACGAAATTCCAGGAACCATCGGCACACTGTTGACTTCGAGGGTGCATCAATCCCCAAGAACAGTGGAGAGCGTCTGAAAACTTTCTTGGTTATTTAAATGCACTTTATAGTCGTAATAAATCATGGAACGCATATGTTCTTGTCCTAAATTCATTTTAAAAATAATACTGAAATAATTAAGCAAATGTTGAAGCTATTCATAGAGGTATTGACTTGAAATTTTAGAATTTGAATTTTTAAACTATAAATAAAAGTATTGAATTGAAATGTTCAGCAATATCTTAGATGTATCTATATGGATACATCTAAGCAATGCATTTTATTAACCATATAGTTAATAAAAATGCATAGATAATTATATATATGTAGGGTATTACATTGATATCGAGTCCAAGAACTTATTGAACCCCCCATACGAGTTTCGACTGTATAACTGTCTAGCATATAGAGGCATGGCAAGCATCAACTTGTCACCTTGTACCTCCGAGTCTTGGACGACTCTTGGTGACACGCATGACCATTGTCATCCATCCGTTCTATCTTTAGACAGGTCCATCAGGTTCGAAGCGTTTGAACCAACCGTCCTTGCCTGCACCTCATTGATATATCGAGTGGGGCGTCTTCCTCTTTCCCTACTTCCCTCGACTAGTCCAAACATAATGGAAGTAGTAATGTTAGGTGCTACTCTGGACCATGATGTAATTATAGCGCACCGGTTTCGGTTTCGGTCTGGAATCTGGCACATGACTCATCAGTTTCGGTTTCGGTCTAGACCATGACTTATAATATTCAATCGATTCAGAGTGTAGACAAAGTACACTGGATGCCCTCGCGATATACTCACAATGAAAACCTCAGATACAAGGATTACTTCATATAATACCAAGACGTGAAACAAGCAAATTGTATGAATTTGAGTAAAAGTCTGAGACTAATTTTGCTGTATTTCAGATTCTATAAGTCTGATTTAGCTGAAATTTCGAATTATGATCGAATTATGTATTATAAATAATTTAGTTTGAATATTTTAAATATAAACTTTGTAATGTGCATGGACATCGAGATACTAAACCATTAATCCTTAGTTTCCATAGCCATACCCTACTACCATCAAATCCCAATTATTTTTCTTTACAATAGTAATATTATTATTGTTCTCGTACCATTTTAGTTACCTTCATAGTTTTTTAAAACCCTGCGTATTACGATAGTTGGAGCCATTGATAAAGTGTACTATGAGGTATTCATGTCACATGCAATTTATCATATTTATATATTTTTAAAGTATATTTTAATGATGTCAATGTATGAGATTTTAAACATAGTAATGTAACTAGCTTCATTAACCTATTTTCTAAACTACTACTATACATATACAGCTAGTATTAGCGAAAAAGGCAAAATGTGTGTTAGCTCATATCATAAAAAACTAAAATAATAATGAATTGTGTTAGCTCTTAATCATATATATTTAACTTGAGCTAATTACGTTTCTTTTATTTACAATTAAATTAGTTCTACTATGATAAGATTTTCGTTTTAAAAACATGAAATCCTAATTATGAGTTTATAAGGAAATTGAGACCTTCAATAAATTATACGTTAACATTATTATGAAGTATTATTATAATTAATATTTGTCAATTATAAATATCAATAGATAAGAAGCGTATAGTTAGCTCAATCAAGTGTAATCAATTAGTTATGTTATGATATGAGCTAACATACTTTTTGCCATTGTTGGCTAATAATAATTAATTTTGTTCATATTATGTTAGATGGGAAAATGAATTATTTTCCCATATCGCCAATTCTTAATAGCTATAAAGAGATAAATTGACATGCTAGCTATGCCATTTAAAACAGCGCTATAAACTGTTGTTAGGATTTTAAAGTCATGTTAAATATGCTATTAAATATTATTAATATTTAAATATTTATTAAAATATCTATTAAATTTATTATTAATCTTAATAATCTTATTAATCTTATTAATTATTATTTATCTATTAAATATTTAATATCCTATTAAAGGATTTTGCTATGCAAAAAGCAGGTTATTATAAACAATTGCTATGGAACATATACTTTTCTCGTCTATGCAACGTTTCTAATATATGCTGAACATTTCATAAAAATCAATTGAACGTTATTGGTGTATCATTAGACCTGAACAAGAACAAGAATAAGACGAATAAGAAAAATAAGAAGTAGCATTATGACGAAGAAAGACAAGTTTTGACACTTAATGTCTCGAGTTCTAAAATAGCTATGAGCATAACAATTGGTCATACATATATATGTTGTAATCTATTATAGTTCATTAATTTCCAATTGATATACGATTAAAGATAATTAATAGTTATTTAAACTAAATATAAACATAACTTGTACCAGTAACAGTGGTCTTCATAAATAGGGGTCCGTAGCTGAAAATCCTTTATATTGACATGTAAAACTACAAGTGAGTTATTAAATATATACATAATATACATGTAATTACTGTTTTATAGGAATATAGCTATTTTAGAAATCTTATTATAATATATAATACATGCTAACTACCACATATTTATGTCCCACTTACATATTCACAATAAATGGTCCGCGGACAACGTATTAATAGAAAGCATAATATAAATTCAATGTATTAAAACAATTGCGTTGTCCTCGATATGGTCCAAGAATGTCAACACTAATTGTGTCATATAATGATATGTCTTATATGTTTTAAAAAATGCGTATACATTGTTAATTAGTATACATATTATACCGCTGTATATATTTATTGTAACAGCATATTAAATATAAGGGGGGGGGGTAGGTAAGTAATGAGTATAACCCTAGCACTGCCAAGGGTGATTCTCAGAACCTAATATTTAATATTATTTTATAAATTCATAAAGTTTTAAGTTGAGCAAAATAACAATTTATGACATTTATCCTACATATGTAGATATTGTCCTATTTATCCTACGTTATCCTACCTATCCAAAATATCGGAGTTTGTAGTGGTCTGCCTAATGCATAGAGAGAGCTAGACGCATGAATCTTTACTTTAGTCATTAAATAGTCTTAGCCTGTAGAAACCTTTAGGAACCACAACTAAAACATCAAAAGCAAAAAGTTTCACTCCAAATAATTAGTATTCAATTGAATGTTTGTTTGTATCAATATTAGTTTGTATCCATATTAGTTTGTATCAAATACGTTGTTCATCTAGTTATTGTAAGGTAAAGAAAAAGAGTACTGTTGCTTACTAACATTGGTTGTATACATATCCCGTGAGTCGAGTATGTTTCCCACAAACTGGTGTTCCACATGTAGAGCAATGTAAATTTGTCTTGTTGGCGTTTCTACTATGTTTTCCACTTTATTTGCACCTTGTGCATCTCTGGGTAGGAACGGGCTGGGCTGGAGCAACAGGAGACAGATTGCCAGGTTCAGTTACTAGACGTTGTTATGCTGGATTTGTGAACCTTTTCAAGAGGGCAACCGTTGCCATGGACAAACCAATAGGTGCTTGAAGTCTAAATACCATGTGATCTGAATCAAGTTCACCAGCTAACTTTATAAAAACAGTTCTGCGACGTTTTCGTACAGGAATTGTAGTCCATTCAGTATTGTTGACATTGAATATAGTGAGAGTATTGATGCCTGTCACGTCCATCATGTTATGGAAGTGAACAACTGCCCAACGTCGTGTGCACACTCGTGTAGTGAAATTCTTGTACATTTCGTCGATTGTATCCACGCCTACTTTTGTGGAGTTGTAATAGAGCTGAATTAAACTCTTTTTCTTTGCATCCTCTTAAATAGTCGAATCGTTGTGCATGATCGATTGCTTGATAAGATTGCTGTGTGAGTTATCCAGCAGCCCAGTCGAAAACAAATGTTGATTCATGCAGAATTCACAGTAGATGCCTTTTAATTTTCACAATGGTTCCGACATACGTAGTTTCACGTCGAAGAAGTTCTTCAGCAACCTCCTGAGAACTGAAAAAGCTATCAGCTGTCACTATCAGCCCATTGTAAATAAATGGTCCGGATAGTGTCAAAACCAGTTTACCTACATACTCTTGTCTGTCTGTCTGCATTGATAGCGCATTGATACCCACCTACTTGCATTGATTTATTTTACGACCTATTTATAACATGACAGTTGCCAGATGTATTAAAAGGCGCATACCTCAGATAATCTAAATCTACGGCAGTAGGTTGTTAGCTCATGCGACTGTAATTAAATACAGTTTAAAATTACCCTCTGGAAAGCTTGACAAAATTAAAAAACATAGTTAGCTCAAGTCAAATATATTTTTAAAGAGCTAACACATTTGACGCATATTTTAAATAATTTATGATATGAGCTAATACACTTTTTACCCTTTTTGACTAATAACAAATACATATTATAATCATTTAGAGCATGTTAATTAATGAATTATCATAGGTTTTTAAGACTCCCATGGCCGTCCTACGACTATAATATAATACCTTGGCCGTCCTAGAGATAAGTTGTGTAAATGGAAGTGAGGAAAAGAGATAAATTCGCACATTCCTATTCGTCATTAGGGAATTCGCACAATAATTGACCTGGACAAGTAACCTGGGTATAACAGATTTATATGTATAAGTTCTATCAAGGCCACCAGCTATTCATATTGCTTGTGTGCACGTCTTTCTCTGGATCTCCATCTCTTCGATAGATATGCACATATAGATTGGTATGCACAAACAAAAATATGACTACCTGGTATGATTACCAGGTCCTGGTAACTACTACTGGTAGCATATATTTTTACTGGTTCGACTAGGCTGACGTTATGCACAAACACTTACTATCAAAAGAATGAACTTCTCGCTCACCGATTTATGGCTCATTGAGGTGTTTATGACTTGATATGAGCTGTTTTGAGTGATAGAGTGACCTGATTGCAGCCATGCAGTTTGTGATCTCCAAATTAGGTTATTCTAACTACCATGTCATTTTTGGCAGGTGTTCATTTATAATTAATTAGCATTATATTTTCCCTATTAAAACTATGTAATGGATGAGGACAGTAAATTTACCATTATTTTTGTAAATATACCCAATCGTATAATTATTAACACCCGTTTATTTATGTCCTCTATATTGCATACTTCTTCTCAAATATATGATGTTATTGAAAAGTGTTACTTTTTTCGTGTAATTAATTAGTAATAAACACAATTTTGAAAACTATATAATTTGTTCATATTAATGTATTATATGATATCGTATACATGACTTGGTTTAATCAGTGTGATTTAGTAAGTGTTGCTGCTTTTGATAAATAATTTGATTTATATATAGAAAATTATTATATTATTTTTAAATGTATAAATATTAAGCTATTTGCATAACTACGTTGTTAGTAAACTGTTGTTAAATTTGTGAGTCCTAACTAATTCTGTGTTGCACATTTATAATATTTAGTTCTGTAACTCAAATATATTCTCAGGATTCTGCATATTTAGTTCAATTTTCAGATAAGTAGCTCCATTTAGCAAAACAAAAATTGAAAATTTATTTTTCCGATAATTAACTAAAAAGGCCTTAATCCTATATGTATGTATGATTATTATCATAGATAAAAATAGCCTCCTTTCTCGCTCTACTCTCTCTTCTCCATTTCCATCTTTCTTTCTCTGTGGAGAAAGAAAGAAGGCTATTTATATATATGATTATTATGACCTAATAAATATGAAACATTGGCACGCAAGGTAATTAATATGTGTTTTTATGCTCGATCACAATAGGGGAGTATGTGCATAACTAACCTACATTACTGACTAACATGGTCATTTATCAAACGTCAAGTGTTTGTCTAAACTCTATATGTTTTACTGTAAAATGTATGGAAGAATACTAAATAGCGTATAGAGATAGTATTCTAGTATTTATGATTACGCCAAACAAGAGGAATTATTGATCTCAAAATATATTCACTAACCTACGTAACGTTGGTTAGTTCTAGAGAATAAATTCAATTTTTGAATAGCAAATTTTAGCTGTGTTTTTTAATGTTATATTATTTAAATATAACATATAATGGATTATAAAACTTTAACTATGTTGTCCATTGATCATTTTATTTAAGCAGTGTAACTCATGTACGTAGGTTAGCCATACTAAGATATGTTGTATTTATATCCATACTTTTTTTAAATATAGCTAAATCAATTTGTTTAGTTCAATCAAGTTGTTATTGGATTAAAAACCTCTAGATCTAATTTTTTTTACTATTCTATTCGTTTCAGCTTTTTTATATGTTAATGTAGCTTAGGTTAGTGCTATATATGCAGGACAAACTCTAATATTCCACATACTACACATGTGAACATGTTTTACATTTAAATGGAAGCCAAATATAAATTAAGTAGTTTAGCTTTAATTTAACATTAATATAATTCTAGTCAACTTGTGCAAATATTGTGAATTGAATTGATTTATTTAAAGCAGCTAAGTAAAATTAGGACAGAGAAATCCTGTTACTTAAAATTCTGTATCAGGGTTATGGTATGCAGTAGCCAATAAAAAAATCATTTTATACATTTATAGGATGCTTATTCTATTCATAGAGTAATTTATATTCCAATATTCATAGATAGTGCGTGTGTGTGTCTGTCTGTGTTGCTGTCACACGACAGCACGGTGAAAAACGTCATTGGAGCTATTTATCTGAAAATGACTCATTTGCTGAACGACGATTTAGCTTCGTCTATTGTCAAAATATGTATAATATTATTGTGACTTTTTATCTATCATCTCACAAGTGAGCATACTATTTATTTTTATTCACACTTTGGTTACATGTAATGCTTTATTCTAAAATTGGCAACTATGGCTGCTATTTATAAACAAAATGAATATTTTAAAATATATAACATATATGTAAATAAATAAACAAAGACAATTTAAAATACTTATACTGTAAAAAAACAGACTGAAGTATATTTAATTCGTTTGTTGCAACTATAACGATTATTCTAAAAGTAGAATACTTTTTGAATAAAACAAATTGCAATACGAAGAATTTCGATATAAATAAGGAGTATATATGTATACCACATTTGCTTATAATTGTAGAAGATTGTTTGAGAAATCTGGCAATTAAATAATGCAAATATTCATTGACATCTTTAGCCAAACTAAGGTAACTGACATTTATCTATCGAAATACCTTTTACCACTTTAATTTCAGGAGCAAGCTCATTTCGCCTTTCATCCAAAAAGCTGGACTCAGCTCCCCGACATCATCTGCGTGGAGATCTGCAAAAAGTTGTCTTTTCATGATTTTCTCAATTTCCATTTTGCCCTTGATCGTCAGCTTCCAGAATTTGACAACATCTCTCTGGAGAACACATTTACATTTGAAGACGACGCTGCCACGTGTCTCAATAAAATTACACCAGAGAAAAAGAGTCAAGTTAAAAGAATCGAAATTAGAAAAACTTTCATTCCTTTCACAGGTTGCAGTCTTGTTGATTCCATTTTGCAATTCTCATTTCTAACTTGTCTTTTGATACAACAACAACCGATCTTTGATTTTGAGGTAATCTACTTACTCATCTCACTGAGTTCATTGCAAATTTTTGCAGCTTTTGGATTTGGAAATAAACACGTTTATGAGAGATGCGTCTTGAATTCTGATTACAATAGTGTTTCTAAGGATCTGCAAAGTATTGACATTATATTTGTCGTCAAAGAGAAGCCTACTTGTATCAAGAAACAAACATATGTTATACATGATCTTTTAAAATTGATTTCCAAACTATCGCAACTTGAAACGGTGACTCTATGTTACTCTAATGAATATGAAAATATCGGATTGGATAAGTTATGCTTTATGTGGAAGAATGTTACATCTCTCAAAGTGACGAACTACCTGTTGCAATATATTCTCCGATCACTAAATTACATGGAAAAGTTAACTTATTTGGTATTAGTTGACACAGTTATTAATGAAGAAGATCTACAACGATTACACGCATACGGTGTTAAAGTTTGTGGTGAAAGATTTCCTTATAAATATAGGTTATATCAGTCTATGGGAAATACATCAAATATGCAATTGAGTCGCTCGGTTTATTTTGATTCATACACTGCAATTGAAGAAAGAGAAGTCGAACTTGCATCAACTTCAATTGATGAAATTGAACTTTTTATAAGTGAAACATATGATAGCCATTCTATCAGAAATATCGCTTTAGACATGTTAAAAACGTTTAATCTTAAAATTAAATACGATCATTTCTACGGTCTTAGGGCGGCCAATTTTGATATGAAATATATGATGTCCGCTTTTTTGAAACCATCGTCCAAATCTCTTGAAAGTTTGTTTCTATGCAATGCTTCTTTACAAGATAAAGAAGAAAATAAGTTAAATCTTGAAGGTTTGCAACATTTGACGTTTTCAGAAAACAACCAAGAAGGATTGTTGCAAACAATTGAATATATTTCCAACATTAACCTACAAACATTAGATTTATTTAAAATAGCTGGCATTTCACGCAAATGTTTGGAAAAAATACTTTTAAAATTTGAGAATTTGAGTGAGCTGCACATTGCTTTATGTCAAAATTTAGAATATAATTGGCATGAATCTCTTCCTTTGGCAAAACATCTCAAAACACTTTCTTACATATTTCAAGGCTGTTGGGTTTTAGACATGTATTGTTTGGGTTCACTTACAAAGTGCCCCCAACTTTCGTTCATACTGATTTCAAGTAAACAATATAGTGACATTTTTCCAATAATTTCTCTTACAAAAAATGAAATAGCATCCAAAATTCAGCAGATTTCAAATTTAAGAGTATTTTTGGCAGTTATTCCAAATTTCCCTACACACACGCAATTGGAAACTTCTTGCAGATGTGCACACATTTTTCGAACAGCAAAAGCTTTGATGAGTCATTACAAACCTAGTATTCCATTTCTCTTCGATTGTGAGTATCTACGTACAACCAAGAAACATAGTCAATTTCCAATGTGATCAGTGATACATGTTACACATACTTATTTTGTAATTGTTCAACGTGATGCGTTTAAAAATATTACATTTATATACTTAATTTGTAAATTTTCAAAGCTATGTGTCAAAAGTTGTTAATGCAGTTGTTAAGATATGAGTTATGAGACATTTACACGTCATCATAGTCAAGCACTAGTAATGTGTTCGAGCGGGAAAGCATATGTGAATGTTATAGATACGCCATCTATCGAGAACTTAAACGTTGTAGAGTATACTTAGCCATTCATATTGTATTATTCAAATTGGTATTATTCATATTGGTATTATTTCATTACATCAACTAGTGGTGTATATTTGTGTGTATATGTATTCCTTTTTTGGCTTACAAAGGGGTTTGTAATTGTCGTATTAGTTTGAAATGTCACAAACATACTCAAATATATCTTTAATTTTTTTTTGCATTCTTATTTACATCATCAGACTGTTAAATTACTACAACATGATTATATACTAGCTTTAATATATAACAAAATGTATAATTCATAATGTATTGAACAAATGTATTAAATCCATTTAAATTCATCTGTGATTAATTTGCACAATTTTTTAATAACATATTTTCATAACATTATTCAATTTTGTAATACTAGTATTCTTGCAACAAATAATATCGTGATTCACAATATCCGCTCGCAAAATATTATCATCCACGATAACCTATTCCTATCGTCTCAACATTTTAAACATTCACTTCAATTCCTGTGTATGATCGTATTTTTGCTCACCTTAGCCTGTACCATAATATTTTTACATACTACTTATCGATCTTTCTCTACAATTTATTTATTCAATCTGTGCTTAATCGTAACGGTGTAATTGTGACATTTAATTTATTAAATGTAATACTGTAAGTCTCAATTGTAAAATCACTCAACTATTTACATATTGACCTTAACAGATATCAGTTAGTGCAGCTATTATATTTTCACTCACAAAAATTAGTTCTCAAACCTATTAAAATGTAGTGTACTTTATGCTTAATTTTATCCTTGTATTTTTTCTCTTTGTTCATTCCTTTTCAGCATTTTACCTCAGATTATTTATTTTTCATTCTTTTCTATTTATTGCTACGCATTATATCATACGTTTTGCTCAGCTTTTGGATTTGGAAATAAACACGTTTATGAGAGATGCGACTTGAATTCTGATTACAATAGTGTTTCTAAGTATCTTTAAAGTATTGATATTATATTTGTCATTAAAGAGAAGACTACTTGTATCAAGAAACAAACATATGTTATACAGATCTTTTAAAATTGATTTAAAAACAATCACAACTTGAAACGGTGAATCTATGTTACTCGAATGAATATAAAAATATCGGATTGGATAAGTTATGCTTTATGTGGAAGAATGTTACATCTCTCAAAGTGACGAACTTAATGTTGCAATATATTCTCGGATCACTGAATTACATGGAAAAGTTAACTTATTGGGTATTAGTTGACACAGTTATTAATGAAGAAGATCTACAACGATTACATGCATACGGTGTTAGAGTTTGTTGTGAAAGATTTCCTTATAAATATAGGTTATATCAGTCTATATCAGCTGGGTTTTAGACCTGCATTGTTTGGGTTCACTTACAAAGTGCCCCCAACTTTTGTTCATACTGATTTCAAGTAGTCATAATGTGGACAACATTGTTCTAATAATTCCTCTTACAAAAAATGAAGTAGAATCCAAAATTCAGCAGATTTCAAATTTAAGAATATTTTTGGCTTTTATTCCATATTTCTCTACACACACGTAATTGGAAACTTCTTGCAGATGTGCACACATTTTTCGAACAGAAAAAGCCTTGAAAAGTTATTACAAACATAGTATTCAGCACGTAATCATTCCATTTCTCTTCGATTGTGAGTATCTATTTACGTAGAACCATGCAACTCTATGAATTGCCAATGTGAACAGTGATACATGTTACACAATTTTGTAAATGTTCAAAGTTATGTGTCGAAATTGTTACATATACATATTTACTTAATTTGTAGATTTGTAAAGTTATGTTTCAAAAGTTGTTAATGCAGTAATAATAATAATAATAAAAGTGTATATTTTTCTCGAACTGACAGACCGCAGTAGTCGAGCCAAAAAAATGGGGAGTACAATATAAATATAATATACAAAAAGATACAATATAATATTTACAATGTAGTGCATATCAGTGATATAATGATGATGACTATAATTATAATGGTGTTATATAAAACCATACACAGAATATTATAAACATAATATATGGTGGCCATATGAGGTACTTTGCTGCCTATGACACTAAAAGTTACTAAAAGTCATGCATTGGGAGCTATATGTCCCAAGACCATTCTTGG
>JAYRBW010010663.1:0-13318 GCA_036023295.1 Invenusta paracnida
GATGGCCAATTATAGGCCACCACTGTCTTTGTTCATGTCATAGCCAACATGAAAGAGCTGCATACAGGTCAAAATTTCATGATTAACTTCTACCCCTTACCTCAAATGTTGTTAGAGCTGGAATGCAGGTCAAAGTTATATCATTAACTTTTACTTGCTTCACTCAAATGTTGTTGGTGCCTTAATTGCTCATCTAAATATTTACACAGTCTTAACCACATGCCTTGCCAGTCTGCACAGAAAGAGAGAAATACAGACTACTCAATGCAGATGCAGGCTAGCTATGTTGACACAATCAATAACTAGAGGAGTACCCACATACAGAGATAAGTTTGTTTGGACACAGCAGTTATTTTTACATCATTCTGGGGTGCTGGTGAGTTATTACAGGTGACAGAAATTGACAGAGTGAAAATTGATGAATTTAATTAGGGTGTGGCAAAACTTTTGACCAGGGGTATATATGGTTTAAGACACATGACAATAATCTATTATTACAAAAACAATTTATAGCTAATTATTTATACATAGCAATAATATAGCTTTAGTAAATAAGATTTAAAATGTTTCAATAGTATAATAATTACATATTTAAAATTAACCCTACAAACAGTAATTAAATTATATTTTATGATTGATCCTATAAATAGCCACTACAAAAACTAAAACTATAGAAAAAACTATTAAAAATATATAGTTACCATTTATTATTTTGGTTCTTTAATAATGATTTTTTAGATTTTCCTTTGCTTTATACAATATTTTATATTTTGGGAATATATAAGTCAAAATGTTAGATCAAGATGTATTAAATAATTAATAAGTAATAATAAATAATAATGTTCTCTTTATAATGACAAATGTAAATGTAAATTATCCAGTACCTTACAAAAAGTATACTACACCTTACTGTGCATTTTTCTTATATATAAATTTTAATACATAATATATTTTAAATTAAAAAATTATAGCTATTAAAAATGTATAACTGTATGTTTTTCATTTGAATTTTAACATATGGAAAATACATACTGTAGACTTTTCTATAGATTAGCCCATATATAAATCATATGGCCCAATAAGATATTATAAAGAGATCTCTTTATTAGAGATTGATTTATAGTATTTATGAGCACAATCACTTAGTATATATATACATAATTTATTATAATAAATCTCATTTTTTAACATTATAGGTTGTAATGCATAATTAGTACATTTTATAATAATGATTCTCTTGCAATCATAATAAAGTTTATAGTGAATAAGATTTGTGTATGTTAAGTTGTTATAATTTTTTTATATTAAAGTTAAGCTAATAATGAGCAGACATATTTTATGGTTACTTAGTGAGAGATATAAATAATACTAGCACCATCATAGTATAATAACTACCAATTTTAAGAATCACTGAAAATGGTATACATTTAGTGGCAGTGGTTTCCCATTCTTCAAGATGGGAATAACTTTTGCCTTTTTTAACTCATTTGGGATTTCTCTACTCTTTCAGGACTAGTTGATCACCTGGAACAGTAAAGTTTTTCCTTGTTAGACAAAGTCTTTCAGGTGCTTGATTTTTCGTCTGGGCTTTGGGCTTTTCTATTTTTCTTCTTTTTGACTTTCATGGTCTCTGTCCCTCTTATTTATTCTGGAAAGTGTGCTGACTTTTGCATAAACTTTATTGTAGTGGTTGGCTTTAATCTTGGCATTGACAATATCTTTCTTACCAATACTCAGTGCTTGGCAACCTTGGGCTGCTTGCTTCGTTCCCTCCATTGCACTATGTACTTCGAATATCCTGTAACCCTGTTGAGGTGTTTTGATTGAATTCTTCATTAACAAACATTTTCCATATTGCTATAGATGCATTTCTGGTGACTTTTGCAGCTTATTTTCTATCTGTGGTATATTCAGATTTTTTACAGGTTCTTCATTGGCTTCTTTCTGAGTTGTTTGCGATTTTCAATTTTATTAATGACCTTTGGGTTAGAGTTAGGGTTTCGGGTATTTGTGAAATCCTTTGGGGATTGCAATTCTTCCTGCATTTATGGTGAGCTCTTTCAGGTTCCTATTATTCTTTTCTGATTCTGGGTTCCAGTGTGTCATTGCTTTCTCTGCCTGCTTTCTGTTTCAATAATTCCCAGCTTTCCTTCTTCCATGCCCATTTGGCTTTCTTGTTTCTCTTTTTCTCCCAATCTTTAGTCAAAACTGACATCACTATCAGAAGATGGTCACTCCCTAGATCCTCTTCTATTTCCCATTTACAGGTTCTACTCAAAGGTATGCCGCATAACACAACATTGAGAGCTATGCTAGTGCCATTGGCCATGCTGATGTAAATTGCATCTTCTATATATTTATTGCTTGCCAGTTGTTGTCTTCAAACCACTCATTTACTGTATCCCTTCTCAAATTATGCTCATTGCCTTTTCTACTCACTTGGAGTGATGGCCATTAATGTCGCTCATAATAATAGTGTTTTTGTTTGTTTACCAGTTCCTGGTGCCAAATCTGTTGATACGTTCATCATTAATTTCTGTGGGGTTGAGTGGGTGGTAGAGACAAATAACACCAACATATATCTTTCCTATGCTGTTCCACTCGTTTGTGTCATCTTTCTCGAACGGATTCTCTACCAGGCATGTTTCAAAGCTAGTCCGCTTTTGATGTAGATGTCGACTTCTCCTCCATCAGTTCCATCATTTTTTTTGCCTCTTTTGCTTCCTTCCACAAATAGGGCCATCGAAGTTTTTGAGAGCGATGCTTTCATTAGAGTTGGTTTACTCCAATGCTATTACATCAACTTTGTATTTCTCAAGCCAGGCTTCTTATTTTCCCACTTTAGTTTTGAGGCCCTTGACGTTCCAACAAACAAAGCTTAATTCGGCTACTTTCTCGGCAGTTCCTGTGATAGTGTCTTGACTTCTCGGCTTTGTTCTCTCTTTCTGGGTTAGGTTTTCTCCATCTCATTATTTTACTCTAACCTCAGGATGTTAACCTCCAATGTTTGTACGGGGCTAGAGGGTTGGGATATTTATACACCGTTTGGTAGAGACCAAGACACGCCACCCTGTTCTCATAACTGGAAGGTGGTATGCTTCAGCATAATTATAAAACAACAGCTGTGGTCTTTCTAGTCTTGTTCAATTGTCTTTTTCCACCGTTCCATGATCGTCCTTTTTCGAGGAAGCTCTTTCAGACTAATCGCTAAAACTCTTGTTCTTGGCTTGATGTGAACTTCAATTATCCTGTGATATATATCACCTCTTACTACTAAAATCGCAATATTATTATAATTTCATTTATTTTTTTAATAGGGATGCTAAACTGCAGTATTATCCTATAGACTGTGTACATAAGAAATATTGGCAAACTTTGTTTCGTACAGTATAACCAAAATTAATAAATGTGGCTTATCAACCATATAAAATGAATCGTTTTACTGATATACAATATTATTATATCCTATTTTAATATGCCAATTACTATTTTAGTTATCCAATTTAGATAATGTTGTGATATATTATATTCACTATATAAAAGTAAATTAAGTTTAATTCCACTGATGCCATACATTTAATTAATGCTATTTAATGGCATTGTCTGTTCACATATGGCATATAACATATTTGTGTATATATTCTATATCAATTATTTGTTGTTACTATAAGTATTCTTATTCTTATAAAAAATAATTCCATAAGGAAAGAAAAGTCATTTGTTCCACATAATACATGTATTTACATCTTTAAATGTAGTCATATTTTCTCCAAATATGTATAGGTAAATACTATCTTAATTCAGGTATGGTGATATATCTGAACAAAATAATCATTCTAAATAAATGAATATAAAATATTGTGTTAAACATATTTCGTTTTTATATTTTAGGTTGAAGTACTGCCGGTGAATTTTACTTGATATTGGTGATGACACAATATCATAATCAAAATAACCAATGTAACTTTCAGAATACAATATTTTATGCAACTGACTAACTATATCCATAGTAAATTAGCTTTACTAAAACAAAAATGTCTTCTTTACGGAATCGTCGGATCAGTAAATTCTTCAAATGCACCTGCTTTTCATCTCGAGGAGCTGCTCAGGAAATCTCCAAACTCGACTTCAGCCACCGAGGCTTGCGCGAGGTGCCCGGTGAAATATTCAGTCATGAACGGACGCTTGAGGATCTCTCATTGGCTAGAAATAATATCGACATGCTTAAGAAGGTTTGACAGTGACTCTTTTTGGAAATGAAATTTTTTTGGGTATTGAATTTATTATTTGACAGTATATCTTTATATTAAAAAGTTATTAATTTATTCATATTTAATAGATTATATTTTAATATATCTTTATAATAAAAAAATATGTCAACATTGAATAGATTATTATGTACATATATAATATATAAAAACGTACAGTTTATAAAAGATAAGTTTAATATTTATGAATTTTTATTTCCAATATTTTTTGCTGGAAGTGTAGTTTTAATAAGATTAAAACATACAAGATATTACATACAATAAACAAGGTAACCAATTGTTGCTCTTTGTAAATATTGAAATCTGTTAAATATATTTTTATGTATATTAGAAATCAAAGTGCAGTAATTCATTTTATTTTGAATTAATATTTTATTAGTTAAATTTATCCATACAAATTATATTTTTTTGTGACAATTTTGGGATAAATTTTGTTGAATGTTTAACAATTTCTTATATCAACTCATATATATTGTTAGTTACACGATATTCAAACTATGTTTTTCAATATATTTATGCTCTTTTCTGAATGTATGATTCAGTTGTATTTTAGATGCATCAATTTAGAATTATAATATTAAAATTGTATTGTTTTATATATTTAATTGAATTCAGCTTTACATGTTACTATAGTTTATAGATAGGCATAACGTTTTTTTGAATTTATTTTTTAGGATTTATTCTGTTGCCACGAGTTACGCAGCCTAAACTTGTCGGACAACGATTTCAGAGATATTCCAAATCCAATTGGTTATTTGACAAACCTTCGCGTCCTTACTGTGGCTAAAAATAGTATGTTTGATTGTCTTCAGTTATTTTGTTTATTCGTACACTAGTTAAATCATATAGAAAATAGCACTATAGTTGTATGCTTACATTAAGAAAATTAGATTAACATCACCTGAAAGGGTATATAGAGTACTACGGAACATAATGTAATATATTCAAACTTATTGTTTTTTTATCTTAAATTTAGATATCTTTAACAGTTTCTACTATAATAACTCATACCGAGGACAAATCTTATGTAATGTTTTTAACTTTTGTTGAAAATGTTGTAACTCTTTGAAGTAATTTTGTAACTATACAATACAATACAATACAATACAATACAATACAATAAAATATAAATATTACATATTATATTTGACTTTATTTATCACAATATCTGTAATAAGAAGTAATGAAACATTCTGATATTTTTCTGTGAATATTTTAAAACTTTATGTCACTTTTTAAATCAGTCATATATTTTCTACAATTACTGTGTAATAAATTGATATACATTAAACATTAAACTTGTAATTATAACTAATCATAAAGGTAATGTGCTTCGTTTTACTTATTGCTCTCCTAGCTTTGAACTATGTAGTAAAATGTAAATGTTAACTATGCATGAATTGAACAAAATAACTTATTATTACAAAGTTAAATGTAACACTGCTATTAAACCCACTAAATTAATAATACATATATATATATATAGTAAATTTCAAATATTGTAAATTAATATTTAAGGCAATCTGCAATTTATCTTATATTATATTGAATGTAAGTAATAAATTACAAAATAAAACAAAATAAGAGGAGACCTAAATTATGTACCTAATAAATATTCTTAACCAAATACAACTTAAAATGTTTCATTTCCAATTACGTGGATGTCTCCTCTAAAATAAGTTGCTTAAAAATTGCCAGTAATTATGTTAGAAAATTAAGGACACAGTACTACTAATAAAAGTGACAAATGAGTACTATTTTTAATATACTAATAGATATGTGATAACTTAAAGTAATTATAGCGGCACTACATACATTTTAGGTACATATAGTATATACAAGAATACTTGACTCGTATATCATTGAACGTATAGTGTAATTATGCATGGATTTGATATAGATATGTGGCATTTGAACACTTAATGGCTATAAATGTACCGCGCGTACACACTAGAAATGTTGCACATTACTCATTATTCATCCAAATGCGCCGCATATTCTTCCCTGTAGGGAAATGTCGTAGAACAACTGCTGTGATTGCTGGATATTGATGTTATGCGGTGGTCGCTACTAGCTGGAAAATGTTTCCGCTATGTTTATATGAAAGATATAATAATTTCAATTGTGCGCTATTTAATGGTAGATTATTACTTTTTGAAACATATGCTGCCTTTTTTCAGAAAACTTGGACGTATTGAGAGCATATTTTTTTAAAATATTATGTATGTTGCACATTTATGTTTAATTTATTGTTTGATATGCTGTAAATTTATTCTTAATAGGCTGTTTTATTTTTGTTAATAAATTGAATGTCACATTTATTGATATTTAATAACAAAACTTAGCTTTCCTATAGATTCATATCCTGATTTAAAATTCTGACGTTTAACTTGTTGATCTATCTAGATTTTAATAATAAAACAGATTTGAAAATGCCTCAATGTTTGCCTGATATATTCTACATCAAATTATCAAACATGAAGCTGATTTTATAAATATAATTGTAAAGTAATTGTGTTAATAAATGATCATTATAATACATATATAAGCAGATATTTGTGTATGTAATTGAATGCTTACTAGACATTTTAATTATTTACATTTAGTAATTAAATGTTTATATACTATTTATAATATATACTTATAATATATACTATTTTACTTTTATATTCGCATAGGTATAATATTGGGTTTCAATCGATGACTATATAATATTTATTCTGTTTTATTTCAGATATCACTGAAATATCTGACAACATCAGCAGTTGTCGTAATTTGTCAGTTTTCGATGGCAGTATGAATCCTCTTGGAAAGTAAGTACAGAAAATGTAATAAAATGTAATAAAATGTCATCATTGACATGAGAAATATTTTACTAAATGATCTGGTAATTGATTTATTTTCCGAAATATTTATAATTTGCTTGTAAGAATATATATATATATATAATATAATATTGTATAATAATTTTATAAATACATATTTAGATGTTTGTACTTCTCATTGTTAATATTTTTGGTATATATGTATTTGAATATTTACTAAAAATTGAGTAATTATTATTTTTTATAATAAAATAATTGTCATAGTATACTATAGACGTGTTACTAACTGTTTAATATAAGTTTTTTTCGTATAATTATAATACAAACTTGAATTTACAATTGGAACACATTGATTTGCGATTATTAGACGAAAAACGCGACTGACAATATACAAAGAATACTAAAGCAATTGAAACTTCAATTGCAACTAATCATATGTAAAATCACATGTAAATTGAAGTAATGTAAATAAAATATTTTAGTATTGATGTCTTACTCACATTGATATCGTATAGTGCTATAAATAATATTAGGACCACATATTACGTGCGGATATAAGTTAGAAAAACTGTGTTCTATTTCTATATCCAAGTTTTTACTACCTGTGCATGTTTTGCCAAGGAATGAGTCAACATATTTTCATAAATACATGTCATATTTATTTGTTTTTATATTAGGCTATATATTATGTAATTTCAATAATTATTTTCAATGAATATATGTGCTGCAGTATACTATTATAATATTTAAAAAATTATATTTTAGCAGCACTTTATAAAAAAAGAAGATTATTTCTGCATGCGATATATTTCGACCCTTCTTAAAAAAATATAAGGACCGTGAATACAACAGACAAGAACGATTTTAAAGCTCATAATAAGACTAAGATACACAGACAGCAAGATCGAGACACAATTGGCTAATCGGAAAAAAGAACTTTATTACAGGGGAGGCAAATAGAATAATAAAAGTTGCACAGGCTAGGTTGCATGGAGTGAATATACTCGGCTTCCAAATGGATAGTTTTAGTCAATTAGAAGAGTAGGCTATAAATAATAATATAACACAGAATCTATTTGATGATCTATTATTGAAACTTTTTTTTAATTTTTAATGCTTTTTCCTATATTTCCTTAGCTTATTAATTATTTTGATATAATGCTTATAGTAAATATATTTTTGGAATTATTGTTATCTGATTTTTAAAATTTAGATTACCCGAAGGATTTACAAAGCTGTTAAACTTAACGGAACTCATTTTGAACGACAGCTTCCTCAATTTACTTCCCGGGAATATTGGAAGGTTTGTGTCTTTTTAACTTTCATACAACAACTGTATATATACTGATTTTTAATAATTACTATGTTGAAACAAAATATCTTTTCTAAAATATTGTGTCTTATTTTTTAATTGTGAAGACTTACGAATCTTAGGATTTTGGAACTTCGTGGGAATCAACTGAAGACGATGCCATCATCATGCGGTCGTTTAACGCGTTTAGAACGATTGGATGTGGGTGGAAATGAGCTTTCTGAAATGGTCAGTATCCATTTATTTGTTTTTATTAACGTTATATTTTTGTAATTAAGTAATATACATATATCTTAGATTTATTTCATTCCACTATTGGGATTTTCTTATACGTATATCTGTCAGATTTCCTTGTTTGCCTTACACATGCAGTTACACATATGTTTGTAGCTTTAAACATGTTTTAGCGCTTATGGTATAGGAATGTTATTTCTATTTAAACGGCTTATAAATATTTTTCAAATTGATTTTAATTTTAAAAAGTGCAGAAAATGGTTGGATTCTGGCATATTTTAACAATAACTTGAAAAACTTAACTGAGAAGAATATTACGCACGACTTTTTTTTATTTTATTTTGAAAACAACATAATCGTATTTTTTGTAAAATTGTAAAGACCATACACTCCTTTTGTAATTTTAGATTAAACATATTATTATCAATGTTTTGTGGAATTCCAATTTTGTAATTATAATTTTGCTCATTGTACCTACTTATATATGTACAGTCATAATATAATATAAATCAAATTCTATATCTCTAGAAAGTGTATTATAATACGCGTTGATATTATCAATCTATCTAAAGAAGGAAAGATTGATAGATAGAGAGTCACTACTTCTAGTTGATTTAATTATTTATCCTAATTAGGTAATGATTCCAAAGACATATGTTGTAAAGTATGTGCTGTTTTGCTTGTTTCTACTTTTTAAAACTACTAATTTTCCTTATATGCTTTTATTTATTTATTTCTGTAATAATTTAGGCATACCATTACGAAACTATAATATCTGAAGTATTTATGACATAATGTGCCTCTGTACGAATCTCGGATTAAAAAACTATATCTTTCTCAAGTTGTGAAAAGCATACTTGAAATACTTTAAAATTATGTATTTCAATGTTGAAAATATTCTTTTATTTTTAAATAGTATTGTCTTTTGGAAACTGAACTATAACTAAATAAATAAGATATAAGAAACATTGCGTAGTTTCTATATTTTGATTTAAAATATATTTATTATTTTCAGCCTGAATCACTGGGCGAAATGTCATCACTGCTGGAGTTCTGGTGCGATGACAATGAATTAACGACACTGCCTCGGGTGAGTAGTATTCTTAGTCCTTCATAAAATCATATACTTACAATATTTATACGACTACAATTGTGTTTCTGTCATACGGGCATGGATTTTGAGGATACTTATAACGGTGGAGCAAATATTCAGATCTATCAAAATATAAACAATTTCTAGATAGCTTTTTCATATATTATATCAGATTTGAAGTATTTATTTTTTGAAATATTGCTTATGGTTATGAATTTTACATTCTCTATATAGCTTACAATTATTTTTAAAGCTATTTTACATTTGTTTCTAAGTTTTATATTATTTTGTAAACAATGCATAAAGAATATTGTATATTCGAAAACGTTTGAACTTTTATAATAAATGATTACAACTGGTTGTTTTTCTTTTTTTCTTTTTTTCTTTATATTATTTTGTAATATAATAATTTGAATAAACATATTGATTTGTGTCCCATCGTACTGCATTTGAAGTCTTTATTTTTAATATCTTCTATACAATTGAATTATTGTACATATTTCTTTATTCGTTAAATAACTAGAAAGTGCGAAATATTTAATATGAAATAATAATTCATATACAATTCATATTAAAATATACAACTTTCAGTAAAATAGCACGTGATTGAATAACATTTTTACGACTGCTAAATAAATATGAATTTTGCGCTCGTATTAATTTTAATTAAAAAAATTAATATAATTTACTTGTAACACAGTGAGAGACATAACACATGAAATTATTAACTGTATAAATCGCGCAACAGTAACCTTTTAAATATTTTGCACACTATAACAGCTTGATTGCACGCCATGTTATTTTTTAAATTTATATTTTTCTGTTTAAGGTGTAGAAAAATAGATATTGTATCTTGTAAAGCTTATGTTAATTTAATATAAGAGCTGAATAATTTATAATGCTATTAAATAATAACTTATAGTATAACGGCTATATTTGTCCTCATTACAATGTTTCAGGCTAGCCTTGTTTAAGCTTATTATGTATATTTGCTATAAAAGTGAACAATAATTTTATAATTATTATATATTTTGATAATACACATTTAATATATCCTTGAAATGTTTTTTTCCTATTTTAATATATATTGCCCATCTTCTTCCGTATCTAAAACAACAGTCTGTAGGTCTTCTCTCAAGACTTATGCTCCTCGATGTTTCCGACAATCATTTAGAAACCCTCCCAATGGAACTTTCAGGATGTCAGGCCCTCGGGGATTGTCTTCTCTCTCGGAATCGAATTCAGAGTCTCCCAGCCTCATTCGGCCGACTCTCAATTCTCTCTACACTCAAACTAGATAATAATTTGTTAGAGGAGCTCCCTGCATCAATAGGAGGGTAAGAGTTATTACTATGGAATAATTGCATTTCTTTGGTATGTGAACCAATATTTAGCACTAATATGACTTTGCGGTAGAGCATTTGTATAAATCGAATTATTATTATTAAGAGCTGCTGTTTTTTTACTGATACATTATTGTCAATATCGTCGATAGAATGGTATGAGTTCCCACCATGCCCACAAAGCAGGTCTGTGGGATTAACATATCTATTAGAACTGCTTGTTCAACACTGGTTTGGCGCAACCTTTTCTCTCATATCTACTAGTCACTTGTTTAATTCTAGCAATTAGCGATCTTCCTAGTTAATCTGGTGACGTCGCGATTAAAGATCATCCAATTTAGATAACCATACAGTTAATTTTTATAGACTTTTCTGGTAATGCTCTTTCCATGCTGCATGTGCATATTATTATTATTAGAATTACAATTAATGTATGGGCCCCACGATATCCTATGTATATGGGCCCAGTTTGATAATAATACATAACTTATGGGCCCCTATATCGACTTACGGGCCCCTAGTAAATATATTTTATAATTTAAAGCCTGATGGGCCCCTTGTCAATATAATTTATAATTTAAAGCCTGATGGGCCCCATATCGTCAATATATTTTATAATTTAAAGCCTGATGGGCCCCTAGTCTATATATTTTATAATTTAAAGCCTGATGGGCCCCAATCAATATATTTTATAATCGCCTTATGGGCCCAACCAAATTTCAGGTGGAGCCCAAACGAACATAATCTTCTTCTTCTTATTATTATTATTTCAAATACACAACATCTGTACAAGTACATTCGAAGGGGTAGAGAAAAAGATAAGGATAATTTAAGTTAAGTTGTATAGAGTTAAGGAAGAAAATTATGTGAATAAAAAAGTTTTGAGTAGTTTTGGGAACTTTGGAAGACTATGTTCATTGCGACAGTGTTCAGGAAGGTTATTTCACAAGCGAGAAGCAGCGATTCTGAAAGAAGATTCATGTGCACGTAGAGAGTATTTAGGTTGAAATAGGCGGTGATTGTTTTTAGACAACTATGTTTTTATATGAGTTGACGAAGATTATTTTATGAGTTTCTTAAGGTAAGATGGGGTTTTACCATACAAGCAGTTATGAAGAATGCAACACAATTTAAACACAATTCTTTGTGGGAAAGGCAGCCAATGAAGCTTGCGGATATAGTCGGTGATATTGAAGATCGTCTAGAAATTCGACAGACATAACATGCCCAACAATTTTGAATATGTTGAAGAGACCGCATATTTTTTTAGTTGGTGAAAATAGGATAGCGTTGCAGTAGTCTAACTTTGATGTTTCTACGAAGGCGTTGATAACTAATTTAGCAGTATCTTCGTCGATATAATCGCGGATATCTTCACGATATTTTTACGCAGATTTAATAAATAGAAACGACGATCTGCACAGCGTTGCTATATGATCTTTAAAAGTTAACGAACTGTTAAAGGTAACGCCAAGGGATTGCACCATTGTGAATATAGGAATAGTCAGTTTGTTGACAGTCATTTAATGAAAAGTACACGATTTTATTCTACTTTTTGTACCGGATATGAAGATTTCAGTTTTGTATGGATTTAATTAAGCATATTGGTGTTAAACCACTCTTTGAGGTGTTCAGCGCACAATCTTAGTGATTTTATCTCAGCTGTGTTTCCAATATCGAAAGAGACATTTAAGGATGTATCTTCAGCATATATAGCATGGTTAACACTATATGAGTTCACAATGTTAGAAACTGGGGATGTGTAAAGGCCATATAACACAGGGCCTAAGACTGATCCCTGAGGGACACCACATATGTAGAAATTGGCGATATGTAGATGTGGAAGTGTCAAATTTAACAGCCTGAATTCTGCCATTAAGGTATGAGTTGAACCAAGTCAAGACGGAGTCATTTATTTTGAAACTATTTTGAAGCCTATTGAGTAAGGAACAATGGTCAATGGTATCAAAGGTAGCACTTATATCCAAAAATAAAAGCTGCCATTGGCATGAGCATGCGATAACTAGCAAAGCGAATTAAAGCAGTTTCTGTTGAAAAATATGTTCGATATGCAGACCGGAAAGGACTAAGAAGTGAGTACTGATTTAGGTAATCATTGTCTTTGGGCAACTATACGTTCAATCAATTTGGATAAGAAGGTAAGGCCAGCAGCCGTATTCATAATCAAGACAATTTGCTAAATAGACTAAGAATTGTCTATTTAGCAAAAAGTGGTATTCATA
>JAYRBW010010674.1:0-34700 GCA_036023295.1 Invenusta paracnida
GAGCGTTTTATTTTATGCTCAGAATCATGATACATCAGGCATCGGCGAAAAGTCAACGCCTGATGTATCGTGGCCTTAATAAGTACTAGTGTGTATTCGAAGACTTTAATAGGTTTTCTTTTATAACTTGAACCATGCATAGAGTATACATAGAGATACGACTCTAATGGCGTTATTATGGACTCTGACTTAAAAATAAATAAAATATATTTTTTAAGAGTTACAAGTTAACCCCAATTACGATCACTACATATATTATATAACAAATATAATTTTATAATTATTAAATAATAAAATACTCAATATATTACACGTATTTTGGAAATAAATGACTATTATTGTGATTTTGTTAATAGTCATGGTCGCCATTCATGTCTACCCCTGGCAAATATTTTAGTACTGAAAATGCTGTTTATGACTGCTGTAATCACTAAAATGTGAACGTTTAGTTTTTTCTAAATGTAAAGACTATAGAAAACAGGTAATTTATATATTTTCATTGCAAAAATAACATTACATATTTTGGAATGTATTGTATATATATTCTTAATAGGTAACTTTTCCTCATTTCCATTTATATATTAATTTACAAACCAGTACATTATGCACATTGTTATTGTAAAGTACTAATATACTTGGATGTATATATATTCACACCATCTATTTCAGTTTTCTATGCTTATACTATTAATAAATAGATAGTTTCCGTTTAGTTATGCATAAAACAAATATTTATTTACATGTATGGTACTCATATCTAGGGGTAGACGAGCAGTAGTACAAAATTGTTTTTATCGTTAGCGTTTAAATTAAAAATAAATTAAATCTACGATTAATTAGAAGATTTTTGATATGTATTTTTTTTTCCTGTATAGAATCAAAACACAGGAGTCGTTTCTCTATGTATAGCTACTCTATTTATAATAACTTGCATTATAGTTAGTAGTCGTGTTATTTACAGAAAATACAATTTTATATAATGACAAAACCTGTATGTAGGATGTAGGAATAATCATAGAGTACACATAGAGAAACCACTCTTATTGATTCTGTATGCAGTTTTGTACTACTTCTCGTCTACCCAAAAGTTTTTGCAAAATATATTTTCTAAAATTCACAACAATTAAATCGTTTGTGCAGTAAAACAGTTTTAGATACACAGGCAATGCATTATATATTACAGACAACTTACGTATGTTAGAACTGTATGAATGTGTATGTTTTGCTCTTAAAATGAATTTAATAAAAATATTTAACACTACTTCTAGTCTACCCTTTTACATAAAATTCATTAAAATAAAACGATTTTATAATGACGAAGATTTACAACGCAATGCATATGAAATCAATAATAGTCAATACCTATGTATTACTCTATGGGTATATGTATCTATACATTTTTATCTATACTAGTATTCTACTGATATCCTAATAAGGGTATTATACGGTTGCATATTTTTAAGCAAGACTATTATAGTTAATGTTATAGAGACTAGTTTTCTATCGCATCGTATAATACAAAATCTTAAATCAATTTTAAGCATATTATTGATCATAGTTATTAAATAAATATAAATATAAATGTTAATAACACATTAAAATTTTGTGCTAAATAGATATTTCTTTATTTTATACAGTCCTAATAGTAATAATTATTTTCACCGATTTCAGACAAGCAAGCAATTATTGTAGGATGCCACGACCAGAGAACTTCGTTATTGTCAAATTAAGCGACATTCTTGTTTCAATATTCTTACTGCTCACTCTCTTGCTAAGACTTACATCTTTGCTGCATCCTTATTGGCTTCCTGGACAGTCAATTCGACCTACCAAGAGCTACCATGGAGAGGGCGTGCTAATGACCTTCGTAATCCTCGATGTCCTCACTCTATCCGCTGTCTTATTGGTCCGATACTTTGACCTATCTCCACGATTCCTTTACCGACGCGAGATCGCTCACCGGCTTTTCCATGATTTTACAGGCTGTTTGTTGATCCTGTTTATCTGGCTCACGCTTACCGGGCTGATGGGATTCGATAAATGGAATTGTAGTCCACATGCCTGCGGTTATGCCTTCTGGCTCGGGGTTGCGACAGCCGTGCAGGGCTGCAATACCCTCATTTTGTACCTCATCGTGGAAATCAACAAGAAAACGATTCGGTCGGCAAGTTGGCCCATGAAAATGAATCCTGGTTTAACCCCGAACATTAGTAATGACAATGTTTTTTCTGAATCTGGCAAAGATTCGATTAGCCTTAGCGGTAAAAGTAAAGATATAGCCGAGGATGTTGTGGGACCGGTTATTGTGTTGGAGGACAATCGGCGAATACGCATCGAGTCGCATTATTCGGCGTACTCCGCGGGTTTGGACTTTTATGAGCAAGAATTGCCTCCTACTCCGATTGCCCATTGAGTATATATTAGTATCAAGTCACAATTATTCAAATATGAAAATTAAAAGAGCCAAACAAACAAAAAAACAATTAAATAAATAAATCAAAATCATAGATCAGTGAAACTAAGTATTAATTAGATAGATGTAACACCTTAAAAATTAGTTTTTGTTCTGTTTGGCCATTGTCATGCTTGAAAAATTGAAAATGGAATAAAAAAGTTAAGATTTAAATACCTATGTTGTAAAAAATAAATAAATAAAATGCAAATTGAAAAACATAATAACACGATTTTGATTGACTATTATTGATTTCACTCGTTTTTTTACATAGAATAAAAGAATTCTTGATAGAAAATCACGACATAGTTGAATCGAGATATACTTCTTTATGCATTTTTGAGAAATATTATTAATGAAGTATATTATGCTTAAAAATAAAATTAAAAGAATTTACTTATCTATGATGCAGACGTTAGTCCTTGACAATGATATTAATTAAATTATTTGAATGTCTTGTTATTAAATGGGGAATAGTATTTACAAGTTAACGTAATAAAAATGGTTGCCGGGAAAGCTAAAAAATATATAGTTGTTCGTTAAAATGTATCATAGCTTAGTATGTTTGGGATCTTGACAGAGTAGGGTCTCAGAATTTTAATTTTCACAGTAATATGTGAAAAAGTGTCGTAGTCGGTGGTAATATTTATAAAGTACAGTAGATATATTAATAAAAACAAAATTGATATAAACCACCGAAAATTAACGAATTTTGCACATCATACAGCAAGAGAAATCTTGTCTGTGGCATACAGAGTATTGAACCAGGGTCCTCATAAACACAGTGCGAACACTATAACCACTTGACCACCGGAGGTCGGAGGATTGGTAAGGAAGACTTTTTAGTCATTATGGCAAGTTCGTATATCACACGAATCATATATTAGAATAAAGATTAATCAATCGTAAGTGATGTTTAACAACAACATAATGTCACTCGTTAATGACTCAAATCATCTGAGTACGCAGATCACGAAGGTTAATTAATGTTTTTTAAATATTATTCATTATACTTAATATTACTATTTTTAAATGGATATGCAAAACCAAATTAAAGTCAATTAAAACACAATTTATTGTTAGACACATAAAGCGACGAAAACAACCACAGTAAAACATATATTGAGACGTTTTTATTAGTCTCTACTAACCATCCATCAAAAGAAAGAGAGACAGCGTGTATACAGGACTATGAATACAACATATATTTAGAAATTGAGTATAATTAACTTCACGAGTGATACATAATATAATATAGCAGACTAAAGTTTTATTGAGTTACATAAAACACGTGTAAAATTAAATTATTAAAACCATTAAAACCACAGGATTCATTCAACAAAATTACTTGTTACGTTTGTTAAATAAGAAATAAAGTGAATTATTATTTGTATTATAATTTACAAAAACATATTAATAGAAAATTCATAAAATAGTCACCAAAACTCATGAAAAATGCACAACTCGAAACTATGGAGAGGCTAGGGGGTTAATAAAGAGAGCTTGAGGGCATTAATGACAGATTTAGCTGTCAAATTAATTATTAATATACAAAAAGCCGGTGATAAGATTAATGGAATGTTATGATTTAATTTAGAAAGAGCTGCTTCAACGATGTGCTAAACTTATAAAATTATCACAATTATAAATAAGATTAGAAGCGGAGAAATCGATTGTGTAGCCATTGGTAATAATTCGACAGCTAAATCCATGATTAATGCCATAATTAAGCCATAATAATGTCAAAGTTCTTTTCTTTGCATCTTTCTTAACCATGATAGCTTTGATTTGTACATATTTCATGAGTCTTGGTATCTGTACAAGATTTACATATTTTTCAATCATAACTTAGCAGCAATTCATTTAGCATTTATAACAAACCTTTTGTGCTAAAATTTGGATAATTTTAAGAAGTATTTCCCGTACTTACTATAAGTAGCATAACGCTCTTGTTCTTGGTTTAAAATTAAACCACATATGTATACACTACCACAGGGATTATAGTGCATCCACTATCTATCAACGAACTGACGTATCGAGTGTTTCGAAAGTCAGTGAGTTGATAGATAGAGTGGATGCACGAATATCTATATGTGGTTATATATTTCTATCGTGTTAAATATATTCACTCTATTTTAAATATAATTGATTATTAGATCATCGCACTCATTTCTCATATTGATTATTAGGTCATCGCACTGAGTGGAGTTACTAATATTTTTGCACTCTTTTAAAATGCGAAGAAACGCACAAGCATGATAGAAATTTGTTTTACTTTATATAGTTTATATATACTGATTAATTTCTATGAATTAAACTTGACAATAGTCAAGAAAAATTAATAATCAATTTAAATAAGAGCGTCAGCGATTAACTTGAGAGATGCTTACAGCTCTAGTCATTAATGTTAAAGAGAATAGGCCTATCTTTGACCGCTAATAAATCAGGCTAGAGTGTATTAAAACACTAATTTTTGGTATCAATATAATCGCCAAGTGCTAAGCAACAAAATGCACCTATAAGATTGAACTTTTAAAATGGTTACTAGATACTTTTTTTGTGAAGGGTAAATTTCGTTAAAAAAGTGTGTTTTCTACATATTATGTACCAATGTACTTCTATTTTTTCTTCTTATTTATAGCCTTATTTATATATTGACTGTTTATCAAAAACTACATTTTCTTTATAAAATTTACCTTTTCGTAAGAATCAGTGGAATTGTTATCAATAAATGTAGTACAATAGTTACCTATATAGCAATACGTTACGAAATAAAAGCGCAGATTAAAGGTGAAAGAAAATTACACATTATTAGATAGAAAACTTTGTTTCTATTCAAATGTATGTAAAGCGGAACATTTTGATAAGGCAAGATATTTTAAAGTTCTTATTTTAATAAAAAAATTACATATCTATGTATATTCAAACGTTTACACTAAAATCCACAAAATTGAGTATAACTCATATTATTAAAGAAATAAATATTATTATGGAAACGACTCACGTTATTGATGACTTACGTAAAATTTCTGAATGTTTTAGGTACTCTTTCTCCATTTTAGATATAATACAAACATTTTTATTTACGTTGTATGCATTAAATTCTTTGAATAAAGTGATAATTTTCAAAAATTATTAATTGATATCAAAACAAAAACGACAGCGTCGCAAAAATGAAAGCGAAGAAACAAGCTCCTCAAAGAAAACATTTGAAATAATGATGATAATACGTGGTGCAATCATTAAAAGTATTTATTAAAAAATGACGCCAAGATGATTACAATACTTGCTGTGAAAAATGCATAGGTATCTAGTAAGTAACATGTATATATCACAATTGAAATTTTATTAAAAATAAGAGAACAAAAATTATAAAAATGTTCTTGGCAATGGTACATTTTTACAGAATCAAAAAACTCACATGAATTTATAGCTTGTAGTTTTTACATTATATAAGCTAATAAATATAAAACACTTTTGAATTTTTTCTAAAATTTTGTTTGCTTTTTATAATTAATGAAAATTTCACTTTAGATGTACATATGTTACTAATTTATCTATTATGGATATTTATTTGCAAGTGTCGTAACAATCTTAGCGCAGTTTTTTTAAATAAATTTCTTAAATGAAATTACGTATCATCAACATTATTTCAAACTTTTGCTTTGGAGAATTTCATTTCTTGACTTTCATTTTTTCGACGTAATAGGTTTTGAGTTAATAGTTATGATAAAAGGCTAAGAAATCGATTATGTAAATCGATGTAATTACTTTACAATATTGATCTATCAAACATCTTTCAAAGCTATGCAGTAAACCTTTGTTATACAAAATGCTCATTGAATTCATCTGAATGCATTTGTAGGGAAGAAATTAAGGCTCTCACAATCAAAATGGCCTTAACCGATAGAATGATAACATTACTCCTATTTCTCACTTTACTAATGAAAATTGTTTCGATAATTTTTCCTTACTGGAAACCGGGGCAGTCCTACCATTCTCATAAACGCCACCAAAAGGAAGTAACAATCGAGATATTAGTGATTTGTAATATGATAATTCTTCTGATGCTAATTATAATTCGATGTGTAGACCAATCATGCGTATTCGAACAACGAAAAAACATGGAACAGAAGATTTTTTACAATCTTATTGTTGTGTTTCTAGTCATGTTTATCACCGCGGAAGCTGCGGGATTGCTGATATTCGATGCTTATAACTGCTCGGAGCACTTTTGCGGCTATGCCTTTTGGATTAGTGTGACAACACTGGTCCAGGGCGTCAATACTCTTGGCCTCTATATACTTGTGGAACTGGGAAAGCTTTTCAACTGGGGGAACACTGTCTACTATCCAAATATTTTCGATAAGATCAAGGGATGTTCCAACTCTGGTTTTAAGGAGACGGTCGAATTGATGACAGCAGAAGGAAATGTAGTGGCCGGGATATACAATGAACCAGCAGTAGTTAAAAGGGTGTCTTCGTAAATTGTTAATTTATATTTGATGCGGTGGAGTGGAGTGAAATTTCCCTTTGAACGTAGTTTGAGTATTGTTCTGAGAACCAAGAAATGTCTAAATATAGTTCTCAGGAATAAATAATTTATCGCACTAGCTTACTTAGTTTTTAGTATCTATCTTGTACTTTATAGACACAAGCATGTAAGATAATAATGTATACTATTAGTAATTACTTAGTACATTGTTAGATTTAAATCGAATGCATGCATTATTTCTAAACTATCGAATTTATTGTCTATAAGTTTAATCAAAGCAAATTAAAAAGTAAATTATGAATACTATTATTAATGTAAAATTCATAATATAAAAAACGATGTATTATTAAAATAATACGTGTAATAATTATAGAAAAATAATTGATTTTAATAAATATGTATAATTCAATCATAATTGTAAAACTTATTTTTTGAATTTTTATCTTTTTGATTTTTTTGTGTTTTAAAATATCGGGAGTGAACTTTTCTAAAAGTAAAAAACAATTATACAAATACAATTTAGAACTTCAAAACTATTTTCAAATCTTTCATTTAGCATTCATGGAGGAAGTTAAATATTTAAGAATGTAGCTAATAAATAATAATATTAAAAATTATAATCCTCACTTTGGTGAAAATAAATTTATAGTTATATTGTTTTATTGTTTTTTTTAATGAAAATTAATCGATTTGATAATTAAACACGAAAAAATAGACTGTTTTCACCAATATACGAGTATAGTAAAAATATAGAAATGGTATATTCTTTGTAGATACTTTATAGAGAACTCTTCTTTATATTCTTTAAATAAAAAAAATATAATTTCACAAAATTTTATAGAAATTATGTAAGAGCACAGTAACAATAATTTATTAAGGATAATTCTAAATCTTTTTTTTAAATATGCAATGATTCGGATTTTTAAAATTAGAATGTTATAGTGTAAGGTACACACACCCAATATATAATGTAATATACAATCAAAAGAATAACAAAAATAAATTCAAAGTAAACCTAAACAGTTGAATTTTTTAAAGCGGCGTTTTATTGTCCATGCTGTTTAGTAGCAATATATCCCCAAAAGTTCAGTGGAACTATTGTTTGAAATTGAAGCATTGACATCCTTTGTCTTAAACAAATATTTAAAAACAGAACGCATTTCCTTAATTATGTTTATCGTTATTTTAAAAGCATAATTCTATAAAAGTTTAAAGCTTGTTCTGAAAAAGCTATCTTTCTCTATAATTTACTTCACAATGGTTCTTTCTACAACTTCAAATAAAACATAATTTATTGAAAAGAGGTACCAGAAAAGCTAATTTTCTATTTCTATCTGACTATAAAATATTGAAAAATTATCTGCATTGTGGGATACACTGAAAAAGGTGTCCTGATTTTAACAAAAATGTGTTTCTCTTAGCTAAATGTGTATTGAAACACACATTTAATCGTGTAAGTAAACAAATTCAGATCATGTGTGTATTTGGGTGTATATACTGCCGTGTTTTCTAACACACATTCTAAAATGTGTGTTATGTAACACACAACGGTCTGAACTAAAGTGTACAGGGTTGAGTACGTTAACGGATAATCTATAATAAATACCTGTATGCATTTCTACACTGAAAACGAAAATAATTTTGTGTAAAAAGTGTCCATTGAATCGATTATGCATATAAAATTCTTGATGCTTAAGTTTTATATGACCAAAATTCAATATGACATGTTTTTATGAAAAACATTTTTTCATGTTTTATACAAATTCATCAAACTACAATCTAATATATACATTATATAACATATTATTATAAAACGGAATTTTGTTTAATGTATAATAATACGTACATATATTGGTATTTTTCTGAAAGTGGGCCATTAGCATTACAGTCACAAAAATGTTACGTGCTTGAATGTTAGAATATATTCAGTGTATCTGACATTTTATTGTGTTATAATGCAATCTTTTATATATTTTGAATTATCATACTATTTATTTATGAAAAATAGTAAAATATAAATTGAAATATTTTTATTTATAAAAATGTTTATACTTGCAAAAAATATTTCGCAAACTCAAAACTTGCTTTTTTTAATAAAATGTTTCTGTTTGAATTGTACTTTAATCTTATTATAATACGGATTTAATCAGTATAATAACAACTAGGAATAACAGATGTTAATATTATTGTAACCTAGATGCACTAATTAATATATTTGGCAATGTACTTTTCGATATTTTGTACCAAGACAATTGTTTAATGGGTGTATGTATACTGTAAAATTAACAAATGTGTGTTAGTTAACACATTTTAGTGTGTAGGCAAACACATTTCAATAAAGTGTGTTAAATTACACACTATACTGTTTGATTACACACTAAAGTGTGTTGCACTCACCTCAGTCGTGTGACACATTTTTTGTGTTAACTAACACACTTATTTTTTCAATGTAAACAGTATTAATCAAATGTACAATTGGGAAATAGAATATAGCCGAAAATAGATAAACGTAAAGAAGTCGTTACAAGCAGAATCTTATAATGTAATACATTAAGATATGAAACAATTATTCGAAGATATATATTTAAGTCATTAATCAATAAAATAACTATTGAAGTCAATAATCTAATTTTTCAGGATCTGTTTCAATTAAAGTCAACATACAAAGCTAACAACTCTGCACAGTAAAAGAAAGAGTCAAAACAGTGTTGGGCGAACTGACAATCCTGTACTAGAGAAAATAAGAAGCATACCTCGTATCTGTGATAATATAGTCAGGCTGATCATGATCCTATGCACAAACACTACTGCTCACATATCTACAACTAATGCGGTCAGTGACCCACTCGACATTACAGCAGGTTTCTTACAAGGAGACACACTATCCCTTTACATGTCTTACATGTCTGTCAGGCAGAGTTTTGAATTGCATTCTTCGCATGACAATTCATAAATGCATAGAGGGTGTTGGCTTCACTTATAATCGGAAGAGAAGATCAAAAAGACATCCAGCTCACAGTATCTGTGACTTATAATTATACACCGTGGATGATATCGCATTTCTAAGTACTACATTAGAAAAAGCATAACTCTTATTCAATATAGTCGAATACTTCACTTTATCAGTTGGTTTTCGAATAAACAGGAAAAAGACTAAATACACGAGTGTTAATCGCAAAAACACCCAAAACCTATACATTTCGATAGCAAAATGGAAAAAGCCAAAAAAAACTTTAAGAAATATGAAAAAAAGAAGTACCAACAAGAACAATCGTAATATATAATTCTCTCGCTGTTGAACTTAATTATAATGTTTGTCACTCTCCAATTTTTTTAAATTTTATTATTTTATAAACGGATTTATAATGAGGAATCTTCCTGGAACACTTTTGTACCTACATATATATGATGTATATATTATACCTGTAGTTTATAAATTTAAAATATTATATTTATTTAACCTTCAATTTTTTTATATATACATTTTCTTTTACGTCTAAAGATTTAATACAAATAGTTCAAAATAAATGAATAATTTAAAAGAAAACGTTTTTTGCGCTCTAGTGTTATGAAAAATTATAGTATAATCCACATTTATTTATGGATCGTCTATTTTTGCTTACTTGTTGTTTAGTTTAATTTTTATTTCTTATATATGAAAGGTATTGGAAGTTTTGGTACATGAAAGGTTTTTATGTGTGTGTATTTTCTAAAATAAAGAGAATATTATTTGATTGTTGTACTATATGAGTTTTAAAATAAAATATTAGAGTCATATTTATTAATTATTGTTTTTGAATCATAAGTAATATTAAAGAAGATGTAGCGGAAAAATATTTGAAGATTACTACCCAATTTTCATGTTTAATAAATAAAAATAAATGTTACAAATATTAAAGACCCGATTCAAGTAGGTAATGAAAATATTGCAAGAAAAGCAAGAAAATTATAAAAAACCAAAGAATTGGAAATTTAGAAAAATGATATTTTATTTTATTTTACTACACAATTACCTGAAAAGCATACATATATATGAAATAGACATATTTGTATATTATAATAACATAAACATATGTATTTTGTTCATTATTTACTCTTACCTTTGGAAACTAAACCAAACCGATTTTATTTAAGAAAAACAGGAATAAACATGAAAAGGCAATTAAAGAGCGAATAATTGTATTCGAAGTTTGAGTAAATTAATAATGGTACGCAGAATAATGTATCTATACATATGCATACAAAAGTAAATTAACAGGGTTACATATTTATATTTTAATACGTATACATTAAATACGTGTACACATTCGGTTTTAAGTTTAGGGTTGTTACTCTAGTATTGTATTTTTTAAATACAAATTTACATAAGCTGAATATCTATTAATACTGCTAAGTAAGTATGATCAAAATTAGACGATGCGCTACTATTTTTGTAAGCCTTGGCTTTTGTGGGAGGGTGCGGCGTACGCCTTCACGACCCCCTCTAAATCCGTCACTGTATTATTACGTTGGAATACACAAGATTTCGTATTGTAATAATAGGACTGTAGATAACATATAATGTTATATATTATGTATATTATGATATATTGAAAATATTTTTGTTTTTATTGTAAATAAAAAATTATTATTTCAATAAGATTTTTAGATTAAATATTACTATTATTATCGTAATTTTAGTTCGCTAACTTTTTAAGCCTATTAGAAACAAGAAAAATTACAACTGATATTTGGGCCAATTTGATTGGACAGCAATGGTAAAATTTATATACAGGTATTTTTGAAAAGCTAAAACGGTGTTTTCTCACTAAAAATACAGTAACAGTTTCATTTTGTAAAGTTATTATCTGTGTGTTCTTCTGATTAGGTAAGTTTTAAACTATTTATTTAATTTTGAAATTTAATATTTTAAAATTTCAAGTGTAGAAATATTTATTATTGTATCCTTAATTTTGGAACAATTAAATCTTTTTTTGTAGATTAAATAATGTTTAGTATAACATGTTCATTAGCATCAAAATAATAAGCCTATATATATGTTTATTCATGAAAAGAATAGAAAGAGCTTTCGAAATTTACGGACATTATTAACATACAAATGTTAGGAGTGTATAATCAAATGCTATAATATTTAAATTCAGAAGAATATTTTGATACCCACAAGTCTAGATTGAGCAGTAAATAAAATAAATAGATGTTTTTGTGTTTATTCAGATATTTTTGTTTCTTTTTGTTTCTTAGGTGTGTCTGAATATCTGATATTAATGTATACATACTTTTAGTACACTATTTCATCATGAGTACATTTCATTTATTATACACATAAAAGATATTAAATAAAATACAAAAGCACAAGGAAATAACATTTTATTAAGGCTAATTATATGAAACTATTATTGAATAGCTGACGCATGGTGGCTTAAAGGGCACTTCTACAATATAGTTGTTTAAGCTTTGTTTAAGTATTCCCTGGTTCCATTCGGATTTTAGTTTGAATGGACATGGCACTACATGCACCTTTATATTGCTTGACCATGCATTAAATGATAGGTAATTGATATTATTAAATTATTATAATTGATTCATTAATTATTTAATGGTGATATTATAATTGTAATTAAAGTTAGAAATCCAATTTTGGTACTAATACAAACTGTGAGACAAAGATCGTAGGCATCGGTGCTATTTTAAGTGCTCATTTTCGAAAGGGCACATTTACTAACTGGCAACACTGTATCAAAATGACCTATCATGGAAATTCCAAAACTAAGGCATACAATAAAACAATTTACTTTATGGTCTAAGGTAAGTTTGTTTATTACAATTATACATTTGTACACCACAACAAGACTGCGCCTGATCAAAATACTTGTCACGATTTTGGTTAAAATGAGATTGTTGCATATTAACAACCTCTAACTCATTATCTTTAGGTATATTTATTTTTTAGAATTTAATTTAAAAAAGTAATGCTACTTTTAATTTTCATATTTTTCTACATTTGCGTATTTAAAGTCCTCTATTTCAGATAGGGATCTATTTATGCTTTTTATAGTCACATACTAGTTATGAAAACCCTTTGAACACAAGATAGGTGATTATATTATCCCATTCCCAGATAATTATGCGACCGAATATTTGATGGAAAGTCCCGTATCTGTAGATAAAGGGCTTTAACTTCCCATTTCTGGATAGTTTATACGCAAACAAATTTAATGAAGATATTTGTTTGTCAGTATTACAGAAATAATAAATCAATCTATACAATTTATGTAAATAGATATATTTTTATTTATTGTATATTTACTGATATTATATTCAGTAAGTGAGCATAATACTTATCCCGCCCACAACATTACTTTTTTTTCAGAATGTTTATTTTGTTTGGTCAGTATAAATATTGTGTGTTTTTGATGATGCATAGTCGAATCCACCTATCTTAATTAATACGAAATATAAACAATCAAATAATTAAAAAATATCGTAACATATGTAATATATATAACTATGCCACAATTTCTAATAGTATACACTATGTAACATAGAATTTTTTTTTTAAATAAATTCGCTTACAGGAAAAATGTTTCAAAATCCTAAAACTGTGTATACGATCGTAGCCGTATTATAAACAATTTTCATAGAACAATTTTTTCGAAGACATGAAATATACAAATAAGGCAGAGCAATATCGAATACAATATATAATTAATAATATTTATATAAAGGTATATATATGTATATATAACAGACGGTTTCAAATAAAAAAGCCTATCTGATCTGAGAATATTGAATATTTACTTGGGAAATTATGGAGATTATAAAAGCACAATTTCATTGTAATTATGACAGTAAAAGCCAATTTTAGTTACATAGATGAGGAGCTTTTCGTGATTGAAGGTAACAATTTGGTATCTACATAATCTATGTATATAAGATGGATAGTTTAGGTGTCATTTGGGCCAGTACTCGTGTAAATACAGTACATAATTTAATATGCAAAAATTGTCAACATGTTTTAATGAACAAACTATGTGTAGTAATATTTACTATGCAATATTATAGTTCAACTATACTCGTAGTAATGCTTTTTAAAAGTACTTAAATTTTATGAAAGCTCAGGAATACTAAATACTTTTGAATTTATAAGAATGTTTCACATTTTGAAGGGGATTTAACTGGCATTTTGGGACTATTTTTTGCATAAAAATATGAAAATAAATTATTAAAGAGCTATACTAAATATGTCAAGTAACATTTTCGTGTAGGTACCTACTCTATTTTGAAAATTAATTTCTAAACGTGTAATTAATTAAAGTTATATAAATATTTTGATCGATTATTTTTCTAAAAGATCATTCATTGTTAAAGAAATCTTGACATTTTTTATAATAAAATGGGACACATCTGTTCATTAGTAATTAAGTATCTGAATTATGTCTCATGCAAGGTATGGTGTTATATCAAATGTCTAAAACAATTTAATTATGAATTGACACTCAGTATTCTTTAAGTTTGAGCTCTAGTTGATCGATTACATTTCAATATTTAATTCACAGTTAAAATATATTTATAAATACATATAATGCAATCATTGAATCTCCAAAATTTGCAATGAATTTTCAAATGTCACTTGGTTATATTTATACTTTATATTATACCATAATAGATTCCTTTGTTGTTTTGTTAATTACTTTTTTATATTTTTAATCAATAACTAATGTCGTGAATTGTAATATTTCTTTTTACGTTACATTATTGGGTATTTTTGGACAAATTATTTCTTTAATATCAAAATTTGAGATGTGCACTTTGTATTTATGGTGAATATGTTATATTATTAGCAGTAACTTCTTTATTAACCTTCAAATAGTATATTTTGAAATCAAACAATTACTCCTTGGTAATGAAATAGTACGTTTGAAATAAATTTCAATAAAATTCGCAATTAGAAATGTAGTTTTATCTTTCTTGAGAATTTTAAAATAAAAATGAGTAATCTTATTAGTTTTACATATTATAAATTTATAAATGAAAAATACATATCACTAAATGAAATACAATATAGAATGTATAAATAACGATTTTTTTCAATTGGTTTAAATAAAGCATAAATATTGTCTTTTTGAATAAATTCATAGCGGTATTTAATTTATATTATTATATTTAGCTTTAATATATGCATGTATTTTCAAAATATTTAAATGCCTTGAATGTAATCTACCCAACCTTTCATTCAATAAGTTTATTAACATTATTAAATATAATGTTTTGAAACTTTAGTTTCTTTCCTATTTGAAACTATTATTATTTGAAACCGACTTATTCTATAAATAATCTGAATATTCTGTATATTGGTTTTCAAAATTAATGTTAAAATAATAATTAAATTGTGAGTTTATTTTTCTATTTCATATATTTTCATTTTTTAATTATGGTTTAAATTAAAGTAAGATAATTATTTACTATTGAATGAAAGCTTTTAAATATTTTAAACTAATTAAAGATATTTTTTTTGTGCTATGTTTGTGAAAATACTCCCGTAAACATTCAATACGAAACATTTCATTCAGTTTATAGGATTTTGTACGTGCTGTGTATAGTATAACTTCTCAATGAAATACTTCATATAGTTTTACTTTGTATGAAGTATAAAAGTTGATCAATAGGATGTGAATATTTCCTATATTTGTGTGTATTATCCACTGTTATAAGTATGCAAGGTTTTGAAATAAATCTGAGTACAAATGTAAAACGACACTGTTTGTTAATATTTTACTTATTATTTAAATAAAAGAACAGATTCTTTAAACTAGTGTTTCCTCTACTCATCAAAGTATTCCCAGTAATTATTATTTTACCTAAATGTACATTATATTTGCTATCAAAGGGATACATAAAATCAAGATGAAACAGCGAATATATACTTTGAGATAATATATAGCTCAACATAATATCGGACATATCACTTTAAAGAATAGTTCTTTCGTGTAGAGTTGCAGTTTTAAGTTGATGGACATGGGGTATGCGTGAAGGAAACATGGCATATGTGGAAAAGCGTCATTATTTCTAAATACTTTTATGTATATCGCGTAAGCTAGACTATCGCAGTGATACTATAAGTGTCATATAGAATATACATAGAAGCATGTCAAATAAGAAATAAGTATTATGAACATATCATATGTATATTATAATCATCACAAGTCGAAATTAATTAATTTCGCAAGATATACGCTTCGAATGAGTATATATTTAGATAAACTATTATTGAATTTATGATTGTCATCTAAATTTTATGCTGCATTTTAAGCTATATTTATACAATGAACAATAATAATAGTATCTAAATAGAAAAATTAAAGGATAAAACAAATTTATTTATTTCAAAACGCGATGAATGTATATTGTACATATGAAGCAATTTGTTTTATTTCTGAAATTTAGAGATTTTAATCAGTACATACATTTAGATTATAATAACAAAATAGTTTTACGTTATATATATTCTTTTTGTTATTCAATACTTGATAATCTTGTTATAAGTCATAGAGCACTTTAATCACCTACATTTTAAAATTAAAACGTTGCATTATTTGATAACTGTAATAAAATTAATTTATATGAATTTTTTATATAAATTAATAAATCAATTAAAACAATGCAATAAAATGGTCTACTCATATCCCAAGATTAGCCACATGTTTAAATTTTAAACTTTAAACTTTAAAAATTTCCGTTTCTCTAATTTACTCGTTATATTTCATGTTTCTGTTATACGTGTACTTTTATTTTCATACCGTGTAAGTTTAATTCTTTTTTTGCCTGAACTTATTACACATTTATGAGAAAGAAATTATTTATCTAAATTGCTATTTAAAGTGAATTTGGAGGATTTTATTTTATTTATGACGAAGAGGAGCTTTCTAATATGTTTGCATGCTACTTTAAAACTTATTTATTATATAAATGTTTGTATACATTTTTACTAAATGAATGAAAAATATGGGATATAGGAAGATTTGGAGTAATAGGTCCCGTAGATAGCTTTATGTGTACCTAAGTGATGGATTTGAGTCAATTTCGGCATAGAAGCTATCAGGAATTAAACGAGAAAGCATAATATATAGTATCTGATAATGAAAACATGAATATTAAAACAGCATTTAACACAACGATGCGTAATGAAAGTTTATCATTCTATAAGCTATACTCGTAAAGGTATATTAGAATCCTGTAAAGATGGGATCCTTGATTTGATTTAACGAAACATTTTTCTGGAATGAAGAAAGACTATTTCTTTACTAGCAACTTCCCAACATAATGTTGAGAGAACTCAATTCATGACAATAATCTAGTTGAGTTGAAACAATTGTAGAGTAAGTTTTATGATTAGTTATCAAAAAGCATACCTACCTATATTAAAAGCAACTCACACAAACAGTAAGATGCATATGCCTAATGTCGTAACTAACATGCCTAATGTCGTTAATTATTTACAAAATAGTTTATATGATATTAAGAGTATTATGTTGTAGCAACTCTTATATAAGAATTGTTAATTATTGAATTAACTTTGGATTATTTTTAATGGATGACACTATATAGTATAATACGTTTTGTGTAACAATTTAATAACTACATACTGATCAAATTTATACAAAAAAGCTTGAATCGGCATAATTATCAAATTGGAACATACATAAAAGGCTAAATTCTGGAAATTTATTGCCAGATATGGGGATTAATTTTTTGATACATTTAATGGATTTACTTGTATATATGTAAGTTTCTGAATAGAATGATGCGCTTTTGTTTAGATACTATACTTGTATAAGCGATAATTTGTATTATAGTGCTTATACATAAAAATGGGGTATAAATAAATTTTCCTTTTATGATCTTTAAATAGTAATATTTACATTCTTACTTAATCATCGCAATTACAACAAATGTCAAAAGCTTTACAATAATAGATAAAATGTTTACTTAATAAAAAGGAACATTATCTCAATATAACAACAACTTTGATTCCATATCCTTGTGGAATTAAATTCATAGTTTCGTACTTTTTAAAATCTACAAAACTGTTTCATTTAATTAAATGTAACTTGAAACTTGTTATTTACGAAATAAGAAACGATAATAGACACACATTATAACATTAAAGTATGTCATATGGTAAAAGACTAAAGCTAAAATATATTGTGAATAAACGGCCAACATAATTTATATATATATTTTTTATATCACAATTTTCAATAAATGCAAGGAAGTACATACTTATTAATAGAAGGAATATTTACTATTAATTTAAGTTTTTTAATATTTAAAGCGATTTATAAATACAATATAGTATATTTGAATACAATGCTTATTCATACATTATTCAATGTTATTATATATACGTGATTATTATTTACATTATTGTATATTTCCTATAGTTAGTACTTCGCAGGCAGCGATATAAGTAAAGCACATTGAAAATAAAGTATGCTATAGTATTTATATTTATATCTGTATTGATACTGTTACCTTATATGCAGTTGTTCTTCCAAAATGAATGCTTGTAATCATGAATAAGGAGTTCTCGTACATATTATGTATGTATAATATACAGTAATATGATATCACTGTGAGAATGGAGTGAATTGTATATCATTGTAAGAATTGTAGTGATCAGGTATGATAAATGCTTTGGTCATGGATATGATGAAGCTTGGATGAAGTGGTTTAAATTATTTAGATATTGCGATGGTAAAGAATAATGAGTGTTGAGATGAGTTATTATGGGCTAATATCTGAACGAATGTGTATGAAAATCGAGAGAAGTCTTGGGTTAATTTGTCTGCAATGAAAGCAATTCAAGGTAGAATGAAGGATTATTTTGTTTGGAGAATTAGAACAATGAGACTCAAATTAATAGATAAATAATTTACAAGACCTAAAATAATGAAAAGGTTGTTAACGAATTATTTGTAATTTATTGACTAAATACAATGATTTTAATGTGTTCCAAAAATGTGTCTATTTGCTATATTTCAGTGCTCGGGGATAATTATATCTTTATTTATATTTAGTAGGGTAAGAACCGGGACATTTTCATCAAAACCAACAAGTATTATTATGGTAAAATATTGTTTATCTTTTCTGTAATTTTATAAAGGAAGATGAAGGCCAGATGTTATAAGGGATCATCATATATTGTTCATTCATTATATTTAGTTTGTAGCCACGGTATTCACCTCACGAAATGTAGTGAAATATGTCGCATTATTAATTTTAATTTATTGCTTATGATCCCTCAACATCTGGCATTCATCTTCCTTTATTAAATTATTATTATCTTCATTAAAAAAGAAACAGTACTAAGATCTTACTCATACAATATATATGTGAATATTCTTTGTAATTGCAAACATGGTGTTTTATTATTAAATATACTTCTTTAATTTTTTAGGAACTGCTTGACGAATGTAATATTATTTTAATTAATATAAAATATAAAAAAAAACATTTTTCAATTCAAGTGTCATTAAAAAACATGGAATTGCTTTTTACTCATTGTTAGAAATATTTCTACATATTTTAAAATTCACTTATTACATTTTTTCGAATTTTGAATTATATAAAAAACAATTTTAAAGCGTTTTTTATAGATTAGAGGGACTATAAAATAAGAATATTGAAATTAAATGAAATGACGTAAAATAGACATTAACATAATTATAATAAGTAGTCTATTTTAAAAGTACTGACTTTACATAACCAATTCAAATTCTTAAAAAGATAATCAGGAAAACGGATGAATTTTGAAATTCTTTTTTGTGTTTAATATTTTAACAAGAGTGTCAACTATTAGCTTGAAGATGGTACCAGCTCTGCTGAAGGCTATAAGGAGAATAGATCTATTTTTTACCGATAAAAATCAATCTAGTATGTATTAAATAGTATTTTTTCTTAATTTTTTCTTAATATTATGAGCATTCCAGTTTGAGATTATATATCGCACATGTTTATCTATGATATACACATCTATATATACATATATGGTTTTTAATTGCCTGCAATATATAACATATCATTCATGGAGACTGTTATAACAATTTTAATAATGGCTTAACTATGAAACATAAGCATAATTTTTACATTTTGACTTTGAACTCGTTTTTGACTTCCATTTTGGTGACGCTGTCCTCATTATTTTGACGTCAACTGAAGAGTGTAACTGGTAGTAAGGAGGTTGAGGTTTAAAGCCCTAGCCGAACTGACTGAACGAACGTAGAACAGACAAAAAATTCAAATCCGTTGGTTTTATTCTTTTCTCGTACGGAAATTTCATTCCTTGTCAGTACACGTCTAGTGATGTCCGCTGATGATCGCTTTATCCGTTTGCAATTTTTGGGCATGTTCAAAAATTGGAACAGACCCTCCAATGGACTGAGTACAGTTGATATACTGTGGATATATTCGTTTTTTCCTGACTTCATATGTACTTTCCTTGGCAGGTCATCGTTCGCTACAAATTTGTTGAAGTTTGTTACGAGAAGATAATATCAAATGGGTAGTAGAGATGATGTACGAGAGATGTTGACTTCATCGATGCGTGAAGATTAATAATTACCGTTGAAATCATCGCGATATTTATCTGTCCGTTTAAGTCCGTTACGTGACTAGTGAAATACGTTTTGTCAGTTTCTCACTGGATTGGCTTTCTTTGCAGCCGGTATTTATCCGTTGTTATTCATTGAATTTCTTATGAATGTTTTGTGTGTCTCTGTTGTTGGTTTCGTTGGTTATTCGTTTCTTATCGCTCCATTTTCATCGGCTTGAGACAATTTTGCCACATATTTACATGGATTTTTACCAACGGATAAAAATTATTTTTACATTTCCCCATTCTGTACATATCCGTTGATACTATACGGCTACGTGTGACTGGAACTTAAGATGAATGATGGTGTCTGATGGGTGTATACACAAGTGTTATACTACGAGTTAGACAGTGATGAATTGGTTAGGTAGACTATATATAATATATACATACAATGCAAAGTATACTATGTTAGAAAATACACATGGCAAATCAGAAAAACATACAATTGCACGTATGTATGTATAAATAAATTGCTTTTCAATAATACTTGATAAATAATTTCCATGAAGAAGTGAAGAAAAGGAACGAGTATTGTTGTTACTGTTAAAATAGTTCGATCAATGTTCATTTGAAATTGATGAGAGTAATGTATAAATAGATATTCTAAATGTATCATACATTTCTTGAAAGAACTCCATTTTATTTGTATAGGACACTTTTTTGGTGTTCTATATCAAACGATAACGATTGATATAAATATATATATACAATATTGATTGTAATTTTTAAATAATATTAAATAAGTATAATTTTGTATTGTATTTAATTTCTATCTACTATTAACTATTGTTATTCAAAACATTATGCATTTTCAAGTCCATCTAAGGCACTAAATAGTTGCGATAAAAATACGCATTTCTTTCCCATTGTAGGAGATATTTCTGAAATACATTTTTTTGGATCATTTTATAAGAAATATTCTAAATGGCATATTGATTCTTTTAAATTTATCCTAAAGGGTTTTACATAATTTACTTTTCTTACATTTGTGCATCAAGATTTCCTGTTTAGGATTTCGTCTTTCAAAAGATAAGATAATAATACAAATATTAATTATATGTATATAAAAATAGTTATTTGTTAAACGAAAAGCTAATCCTTATTGATATTAATGTTATATGGATTTAATTAGCAAGTCAACTTATTTCATATACTTTATTGTATTCTTATATTTGTGAATGGCAATTTCTCACAATAAAGACTTTGTGTCTAGAGTGCATTCATAACTCATTTAAATGTGGTATTCGATACAAACTATATTCAATTAGATAAAATAACAACTCTTGATGATTGCATGCACATAAATATTCTTTTACAATTTCGTTATTTATTAGTTGCGTTTATAATCCTATAATTAAGCTATTATTCTGTAATTATAGACAGTTTTATTGACATAATTGAATGTTTTATTTTACAAGTTTCAACACTTCTATCACACCTAGCAATTAACTATAGTTATAAAAAATAGTTTTTTGAAATATAAAGAAACTCATTTAACATTTGCAAAATATCTGATTGTTTATTAAATTATGACATAATTGATACATAACTGTTTAAATATTCAAATATATTCAGAGGTTGGTACCACATCCTGCATAGTAACACCGTTAATGTTTCATAAATCATAAAAATAAAAATACACAAATAGTCAAAAATACATTTAAAAGCATTTTTTGTGTTGTATTGACACATCAATATTATAGCGTAATTATTTGGATGTACGAGTTCTTATACTTTGCTATTTTATAGCGTGAAAATATATTATTTAATATCATTTTTTATAAAGGTTTCCAGTATTTACTAATATTTTAAAAATTTCACAGATTGTAGTTGTTTAACGATAAATTTTAACATAGTCCATGAAAATAAAACATAAATTCACTATGAATTATATTATCAATTATTTATATTGTAGTCTGCAATCTTAATGTAGTAAAAGGTGTATTCTTCATTTTATTTGTAAAAGTCAGCTTACAAATATTTAAAATAAATATATGACCTAAAATTAATTATCCAATTCAGATTATCTGTCTGATGAATACCGTATTTCCCGGAGTATAAGCCGCATCCCTCCCCACTTTGAGTCCAAAATCAGTGATTTTTTTAGTATCCGGAGTATAAGCCGCATCCCCACTTTGAGTCCAAAATCAGTAATTTTTTAGTATCCGGAGTATAAGCCGCACCCCTCCCCCCCTTTTCGTTTCAAAATATGAGATTAAAGGTGCGGCTTATACTCCAGGAAAATCAGTATAGGTTAAAATATGTTTCATTAAAATATATATTCTGGAATAACATGCTTGCAAAAGCTCTAAAATATAACTTTGAACTATAGAATAGTGCTTAGTATTTCAGTGAGTAATAGCATTTAATATATATTATACAGCCAAATGGCGGAATTGATTTATTAGAACGATTTAAACCAGAAATATAAATAAAAAAGGTTATGCGTGAAAAAATATTATTTGGTTTATAAAAAATGAAATTCATCACGACGTTTCGAGTGTCTTTAACAAGTGATAGCAAATAAGATACTAGTTCAGGCAAATAAGAAAAGCGAAGTTGCGCAACGATATGAAATAGGTGAGTGGAGTTGAATTATATATGTAGTCCAGCAAGTCTGTGCCGATACAACCATTTATTAAGTTAGTCTTTTTGCTATGTACAATCCTCGCAAGCTAATTAACTAATGAACTCATTAGTCTTCCAACAACTCAACAACCATCAATGGTCCTAATAATACTTTGCCTTTTGTCTTGATGATTTCAACTCAAATTTATGACCACAAAAGTCGATTAGCTTGTGAAACATTGTACATAAGAAAACAGACTAACTTAATTAATGGTTGTATCGGCTCAGACTTTCTGGACTATTTATAATTCAACTCCATTCACGTATTTTATCTTGTTACGAAATATCGCTTTTCTTATTTGCCTCTACTATAGTTGACTATTTTTAACACTTGTTAAAGACACTCGAAATGTCGTGATGAATTTTCTTTTTTATATACCCAATAATGTTTTAACGCATAACTTTTTTTTACAATTATGAGTATAGCCAAAAATATAAAATCCAGAAATATAAAGATTATATAATTATTATAATATTTAGAGACTATAATAATAAACGAGGTATTAAAATATTATTATTAATAAATCTAATTAAATTATCAATTTTTTGTGAGAAACTTTTAAGTGAACTTTATGAACGCGCTTTGAAGTAGCATATTTGATAGTTTTATTATATTGAAATATTACTGTTTAAATTAGATGAGAATACTTTATAGTTTTGATAATAATAACTAAATTCCAACAAAAATAAGACGGGAAAATACAAGTTTAGTTGATAAAAAGGGATAAAGTCACGAATACAATGAAAACAATTTAAACAAACTCTTATATTATTCATTCCTAGTTTTTTCACTTTTCATCCACTATTTTTTCGGCATCATTATTAACTACCCATATTCACTTTATAATTTTTTTAAATTTTCGATTTTTGAATTTTTAAAATGTTATTTATTCACACGATGGTACTTTTTTATATTTTATTTGTTTCGTTTGTATTATTTGTGTATTGATATTTCTTTACTATTATTGTGAAACATGTGACTAACAGAAATTTCTCAATATTTAAATATATATTTCTTAATTGTATTTTAAGCACAATATAGTAGGTACTATTATATAACAATATTGACTACTGAGACATAAAAATATTTACGACAAATAATCTAAATTTCTAAATTAGTTCAATAACAATTGTTTTAATGAAGAAAATTCCACTAATGACACATGTATAATAGTTTACCTAGTAAGATTTTGTATGTACGACATGTAATATTGATTTTCATGGAAAACTCTTTTCTTGTATTCTTTCAGCTACGACTATACAGCTAAGACATAATCTAAAGTCCACAGTTGAACTATGTTGAGGCTCAGTAATACAACCCCATCTCTTAGCGGAGCCGGAACAGTACCATACGCCCCGGGTAACAACTCCTGTGACGTCCCAGTCAACGACTCACATCCAATTTTGGTCGCCATTTTTGTAAACTTTGGTCGTGTCCATGGATATCTTGGCCTTTGCGTGTGTATTTTTGGGATCATCTCCAATTTGCTCAACATTGTCGTTCTGACACGACCCAACATGCGCTCTTCAACAAATTGGCTTCTCGTTTGGCTCGCTGTGGCCGACCTACTTACAATGGTTCCATACCTTCCCCAGCTGATCCACTTTTTCATCCTCCAACAGGTGGGTGATCTGTATCTTCACACAGACAGCTACGCCTGGATTCGCTATCTCCAATTCGTCGCCAGCTTTGTCATCATCTGCCACTCGGCTGCCATTTGGCTTACTGTGGCTCTCGCGGTCTTTCGCTTTCTTTTCATATCACCTCAGTCCTCGCGTTTTGGAGCTTGCATATCGCACCGGAGCGCCAGCTTTATCATCGGTCTAATTTTCGTGATGAGCTTGGTAGTGACGTTGCCGAATATTTTAATAAATCAGATTCGTGTCTGCCATCGGAACCTCAGCTCTCGTGAGGTTGTCCTTTATGAAGTGACACGAAGTGGTCCTGTTCTGCTTAATTCAGTAAACTTTTGGCTCCAGGCTATTATCGTCAAAATTGTACCTTGCATTCTTCTCACAATTATGACTGTCCTCCTTATCCTGCAATTACGTAACGCTAGCGTTCGCCGGAAGTCCCTATTAGGTGGAAAATCCGGAAGCGCTGGAGCGACCAACGGGAGACGCCCAAGTGTGGTTGCCAGGGAGATCCAAGACACACGGACAACAACAATGCTTCTCGCTATTGTTATTCTTTTTATTCTGACTGAGCTGCCACAGGGCATAATGATGCTATGTATGCACCAGGATATTACATTTTTTGGTCGGATTTATCGGAATCTGGGTGACTTGATCGATTTTGTCACGCTGTGCAACGAATCGATAAATTTTTTGCTCTACACGTCGATGTCAAGTGACTTCCGGCGCACGTTCTCCAAGATCTTCTGCTGTTGTTCGTGTGCCAAAAAGGACATTGACTATACAGTGAGTTTAGTTTCATAATTCAATAATATTAAATACTGCAAATTGAATTTGTCTATTTATTTAAATTTTTATTTGTTTATCATTATTGAATAGTACCTACTTTACTATTCAGACTATTGAAAACTTTTATTTGTCTTATTATTATGTTCATTAAAATTCTGAAGCTGGTTATTTTAGTAATATTATGATATATCAAATAACTGATCATTTAAAAGAATGTATTCGATGAAAATAAAATCAATTTCAAATGAATCAATTTTCTCTAATTTCTCAAACTAACAATATATTCATTTTTAAAGAGCGATTATGCTTATTTATTGACATACGTGCACAAATTAAAAAGAAAAAATATGACTCAGTATGTTGCGTTTATTATAGTATTCTTATTGATATTAATTTCTTTTCAATCAGGCGAAATGGCAGCGTTTTACATAAATATATACACTCTATTACACTGGATTTGAATTGACTGTTTTAATGTATTAAAAACATTGAAATGTTTAAGAAAGAATTTCTTAAAATTGCTTTAAAATTTTTATTCAATTGAACTGAGAATTGCAAGAATTAAAATAAATATTAAAAAAATAACATATCTGTAGCCGGGTGGAATGTGAAAACCGTCTTAGCTCTCGAGGAGTTCCTCCAACTTGCAATAATTATATAAAATATGAAACAATACTAAGAAGAAACTATTATAAATTAACTGATTCACCTAAATGAAATTTTAAACCCGCTTTTGTTTTTTTTGTAAGAAGGTTTGTTTTGTTTTCATTAATTAAAAAATCATTTTGAAAAGCTTTTCGGCGATTTGGAGTAATTTCCTCGAGTTAGAACGGTTTTCTCATGCAATCCTTAAAATTATTAATAATTATTTAGATATATCTATATTATCAATGAAAACTGTGCAGGGAGAAAATGTGCTTTTAGTTCTCATAAAAAATAGCCTTCAGTCAGAAATTTGTTCAATAATGCAGGTTATGACTGATATTTGGAAGACTTTGTATATATTTTACAATATATAGATTTGTCGCTTGAATATTATTTACGTCATAGCCGGGTGTTTTAGACGCATTCAGTTGTTCAGCTCAAATTTGGAAACTATAACATCTACGAACTTGAAATTGAGAAACATGATAGATTGGGTGGTCCTCTATAATCTTGAGCAGTTTACTTGGCAAATTTACTTGGTTCTAACTTATAAAAAACCTATATATCGTTAATCAGCCATAGACCGATTTTTTAAAGATTTTTTGGAATGATACGTTTTTATTCTCCTGAATACATCTGTAAAAACTATCAATTTTTATAGATTTTAAAATACATTATTTTTAAATAAAAATTGAGTAGATGGTCTATTCTCAATACATAGTTTTTCAAAGAATTGAATTTGACTTTTTTTTGAACAAATATTTAAAATATAATATAATATGTTTTATTAATTTTAATTTTGTTGCAAGAAAAATATGAAATGTGTAAATATTATATTGAAATTAGACTAGATATATTATGTGATGAAAGCATAATATTCAATTCTTAATGAAATTGACGATTTCTGACTTAACAGTCAGTAGTAGATCGAAATAAGTCGAGATTTATTCTAAAAATAACAGATGACGTATTGCTGACTTTCGACTCGACTACGTTCTGTTTTTACTCAAAATACAACAATTAGAAAGACAGATACATTTATTTTGTGATATTCGTATTCTTCAGACTCTAATCTACCTCAACATATGTTTAATTATTTCTGTTTTAGTTGTTATAAACATAGATTAATTTTAAATTAATTTAATAATTCGGAAATTGACTAACAGAAACAGTGGTCTTAGTTTTTTCTCCGAGGCTTCGACTGGGTTTCACATTACTATCGACTTACTATATACTAGTACCTAAACATCAGAACACGCCTACTTGTGCCCAAAGAAAGCGTTTGGCATCTAACAATAGGCAATAAGAAAATACTAATGACAATTTTTATTTCCAATTTTTTATAGCCGAATATTTCCAGGTTGCAATACCATTATTAAAGATTCCAGTTTGATAGGCGTTGCTAATACGATGACATATGTAGTTTATAAAAATCTGCAAGTCGAGGAAAACTGGCGTCGATCTTTTAATATTCATTATGTACCGAGGGTCGAGCTTTTCTTAATTAAGCGAGGGTTTCAAGCACAGGTTGAGGAAAAAACTAGATAGCGATATTGCTTCGACTAATGACTGTCCAATAGTGTTTCCAATTAAAGCATAATTGAAACGTAAATCTACTGGCTGTACGACGTTTTTGGTATATTTATCGTACCTTCTATCGTAACTCTAATCCTACTATAGTGTTTCATATTATCTATATTCGTGTTCATAAAATGAATAAAACATTTGTAAACTTATTGCTCGTTCAACTAATTATGTGAAATTCTATTTTTTAATATGTGCAATAAGATTGATCATGAGGGGCTCAATATCGTTGAAGTATAAACAATTGTAGCGACTTATAATTGATGTATGGGGATTTTTATATTGATATTGAGTACTATTTTAAGTGTTTTGGAAAATACTGGTGCATATATTAATAGATTGTATAAGTTTTAAGTTATGCAGTTTGCTTTAATTAACTCTTTTACATATATTAATATGAATTTGATTAATGCGTAAGAAAAACGGATTCGATTTTAGTATTTAATTTTGTACAGCATATCTATCCCTTAAAATAATACAATAATTTTTGGTACATTATTACTTTGGGTAAGCTTTGTGTAATGGAATACACTTTAAAATGGAAATGAAACATATAAGTAAATAATGTTTCAACTATTATAACTAATTTTGAACAATGACTTGGATTTAATAAACATTTCCGGTCCATAACAAAAAATTGAAACGTTGCTAACTGACAAAATAACGAAACATTTTCTTCGTAGAATCTCTATTTTTAAAAGTACTAAACATGTAAAATAAAACAATTATTATGCATGATCATGGTTTGTGAAGTACTAAAGTCTACAGTAATTTATTATTCCTGATAATGTTTAAAATATAACTTTTATCTATATTTTATTTCAATGTTTATAATCGTACCTTTATTGAGTAAATTTAAAAATTTAATTTGTTCAAAATTGTATAGAATTATAAAAGTAAAAATAACTACCTAGTGACATTTTAACTCCAAATTGCGTAAAAAAAGAATTACTTAGGTAAAGCTTAAAGCGTTTAAAAATCAGAAAGCAAAATAGATTAAGTGATATATTTTATTTGACAGTTATATGATATATTATATTAAAATTGAAATATTATATGCTTGTCTAGGAATTGTTAAAACATATAATTCAAGCTTCCTTCGAATCTGTAAGAATCTGTATAATCTGACTTTATAATCTCCACGTTCTTTATTAAGCTCTTTAATAACTTTCTTGCCTTAGCTTCCTAATTTTTCTGTTTATAAGTTTAATTGAAAAAAAAACTATCGCAAATATATATTTTTATGGGTCAATGTAAGATGTTTTTTTTAAGAAGTTATTTAATAGGCACCAACTAGAAAGTCAGACAGTCATAAATTTGACTTTCTACTTCTGACATTTTATGCGCCCTAAGCGTACCTTTCGAACTTGTATACTTTCCGGCCTAGAAGCACGAGCATATTAAGTTAACTTTCGTTTGGGGAATTTAGTGTTTAGCAATAAACCTGCAAAGCAGATGTCAGCCCACTTTACGGCGTTTGGTGGCAGCTAAAACATGAGAAACTAAATGTTGTTTTCATTGACTTTTACGTCTTATGGACTTTTAGGCCTTTACACTTATTATTATAAATCTTTTATATTTTGTTATTATTTTCATATACCGTATGTCTGAAAATATACTTAATCTTTTATATTCATTATTTGCAATTTCATTGGATGCCATTTGTTAATTTTATAAAATGCATATATGAATTATGAATTGTTTAGCCTTTTATATTTAAGGAATCATTGAGAACACACTGGTTTTAAAACAAATCAATGATTTGTTTTATATTCCGAGGTTATACTGGGTAAACCATTAGTCACTTAGACAATATTATATGAGTGCTAGATTTTGAGTACTGTGTTCGTTTCGTAAAAAAACGTTTTTACACTATATATTTTTAATAATATGTGTATGTGACTAAAAATGATACAGCGCTATCGAAATTTATGTTTTTGAACACAGATATCATATACATAAGATATACATACATATCATATACATATCATATTATATATAAGACAAATATTATTGCATATCATTTTTTGAACAGCAGTAGGCAAATAAAATCTACTGATTTTGATGAATTGATTATTTTTTATTTAATGAGGTTTATATTAATTTGAAGTTTAAATAAAATCTATTTACTTAAAAAAAATGTAGTGTATATTGCAAACAAAAACTTGTGTATAAAGATGAATATATGAAATGGGTTTTGAGATATTGACATAATTTCCTCTCTATTCCACAAAGAGTCTAAGGTGTTCCATCATCTTCACTAGAGCCTTTGCAATTTGTTGCTTTACGAACAATGGAATCTGTTCTGTTAGAAACTGTTTGAGTTCATTTCTACTACAAAGTTATTGGGGCCAAGAATAGCTTCAATGCGAGGGAATACGTGTCTATCGCATAGATTGCAGTCAGGAGAGTATGGTGGCTGCTTAAGAACACGGACTGCTGTTTCATTGAGGTTGTTTTGGGTGGCTCGAGAAACGTATGGGCGAGCATTGTCGTGAATGAAACAAATGTTCTCCATTAAAAGAGGTGGATTCAAGGTTGCATAGAAAGTTCGCATTTGTTGTAAGAAGTTGATGGAAAAATCTGAATCCACTGTCTCTCTTCTATTGGACACTTGAAAGAAATGTGTGCCACGGGCTGAGACAGCACAATTACGAGGAATTTTCTTTCCATGGTTGATCTCACAGCGGTTTGACGTCTATTGTCACCTGCCCCATCCATGATCCGACTACGTGACGTGGAAGCATCTTTCTGCAATAAAACCACTTTTTTTCGTCAACTGTTACAAGATTTGCTTTAGCAATTGAGTCTGAAATGCATCAATCATATATCTCTGCTGAACTGCACTGATTATTACGAGTATGCAAGCATTTAGAATAAAAGTAATCAATTTATCAAAATCTATACATTTAATTTGCCTACTGCTTTCCAATGATCGATACCTATGCAATCGTATTTGTCAATTGGGAGTTATAATAGTATGTGATATTTGTGTTCAAAAACATAAATTTTAATTGCGCTGTATCATTTTTAGCCACATGCATATATTATTGAAAATATACAGTGTGAAGACGAAATTTTTTATGAAACGATTTTCTGTTAATTTCTGTTACTATACAAGTACGAAGAAGACGAAAAAACCCTCAGAAAAGCAAAAATGCAATTTTCGTAGAATAGGCAATAGCATCTATAAGCAATATGTAACTATGTACGATATATTGTATTAATTATTATATTCATTTATGCGTGAAGTATGAGTTCATTCAGTACATTCTAAAAGCGGAATATATTTCACTTTTGACTTTTTTTATTCCAGATGATGTGTAGTGTATTAGGTACAGGTTATCGTCAAATTGATTTATTATAATATTAGTTTCTGAGCCATGTTAGGTTAAACAGCGTTATGCTGCACTGTTATTAAAAAAAAATTAAATAGTAATAATGATAATAATTTATATTATCAACAAAAATCACAAAAAATGAATTTTCTAGTTGAAAGGAGTTAGTATATTAAAAAATCTCGCAAAAAGTTGAAATTAATTCTTTTTTAATGTCAGAGGTGAGTTAGAAAATAATTTTTTTTCATTTTTAAACCAACATTTATATATTTCCCCAATTTGACTACAATTTGTGCATAAAGTATTGATATATAGAGTTGCAACTCTTCTTGATTATTGATAACAGTTTGATACTACTATTTTCTTACACTAAAGATTTTGAAAATTGCTACTTTAATACAATTTATTATTTAAATAGTAAATGTGTTAAAACATGTTTAGATAGAAATCTAGCTAATTATATTTTATAAATTTGTGTGACATGTAAAAAATGTATAAGTCCGATATACAACGCGATGTATATGAAATCAATAAGAGTCAAAACTCCTACATGTTTAATTACTCTACGAATTTGTGTAAAGAACAATCATCAGAACTAACTGTAGTAAATATTGTTTGAATAAATGATATGTTATATTAGTAAATAAATATAATCATATGTTAACTTTACTGACGTGTAGTTACGCGTCATTAGCAATAATTTATAATATATTCTATATTTTAATAGCAGCCAAATGTCGAAGAACAATGCCTGAATAATTTGTGTCATTAATAGAATTTAAAACTAAATGCATCTTCATTTCTTTGATACTCATATTTACGTTTAATTATATTTTATCAGGATATTTATTTTATTTTCCTTCAATCATTTTTCTTAACTTCATCTTAAGATCAATAACAGAACAGACATCCTGACGCACGGCCAGTCGCAAAGACTTCTCCACAAACGCCTCAGTGTTCTCAATGGAGAACTACTAGCTACCATGCCAACGGAGAGACGCCGTCATTCGCAAGTCTAAACGAGCTGTGCTGTGGCCATGCGTGAGCTGCGTAGAATTAGCGAGCATCTTGCTCTTTGGTCTGCTGTTGTATATCATGGTTCACCCATTATAGGTAGTCAAAGTATTATGAAGAAAATCCGTACATGATACAATTTTATCCCATGACAGAGTAATCTCACTGAAAGAATGACGCTAATCTAAAAGCTGATTTTTTTCTTTTTAGCAAAATTCGACGATATTGTTGGGGTTTCAATATATATAATTCGCTAAAAGTAAAATGAATGAGTTAAATTTTATATTTAATTATTTTCTCAAGAAATAACGATATATATAGATTACGATGTAGGTATATAGACCAATACTAATAGCAACATAGCCTGTTTACCTATTCAGAGATTTAAGTAATTAAATCAGACACAATTGTTAAACAATGATGAATCCATAAACGAACAATACCGTTTTCATGTTTGTTGTGCATTTGAAATATTAAAATTTTAATTGTAGTTTTAAGAAAATAATGTAGACACTCATCTTACTTATTAAATTATGCTATATAGGTACAGTATAAAAGTAAAATATATTTATACAATAGACAAAAATTATTAGATTTCTAGATTAGATTAGAAATAAAGTCAGGTTGCATTGCCTATAACTGGAAATTGCATATACGTGACATTTGTATAAAATTCCTCTATATTATGGATATATCCTATGGTTTTTATGTAAATATACTTCAAATAGTTAAGTCCTGCATTTAAAATTTTACTCGAAATAACATTCACCTCGTCAGAAAACTTTTTGTCTGTCGATATTTATTTGTCTTATATACTGAAAAGTGTATTACGATGTCAATAAGAATTAGATAGGCATTATATTGAAGTCTACTGTAAATATGATGTGCATTAATATTCGTATAGTAAATGGCAAAATAAATAATTGTTTGAAATGTATCCATTGTTATTGGAGGATATAAAATGGGATTATTCAGTCATAAAATAGCTAAGTTGAAATATAATTATACATACATATATATATTTTTACTTTGGAATATTATCTTTGTTTATTTAAAAATTAATACAATAATTATTTTTTTGTTTATCTTCATGTTCACAGCGCTTAGGCATACTACAAAATATATTATTATTTTAAAGAAATGACTGTTTATATTTACATTGTATCATATATTGATATTCTTATTTGAGATATAAGATATACGAACTATATTGACGTACCTATACATTTGCATACATATCTTCACTTTCAAATTGTTACTATTGGTACATGTTGTAAACACATTATTGTACTAATTTTTCAGTATGTTTTGGATTGTATTTTAATATATTATTAAAGGAAATGATAATATTATCTTATGAAATATGTCCACTGCATGTGTAATAGTTACTGCTTTAAGGACAAAGTAACTTTTTGTATAATGTATTTTATTTCTCTTAATAAAACTCTAATAATTAATATTTCTGTCTCTATATTGATTTGTGTTCCAAATAGCAATGACAATTTGTTTTGTCCTAGATATCTAGTAAAATATATTCCAATTACGAGAAATATTTTTGCATATAAATTCTATTTCCTTTTCTTTGTTTTGTAATGTATTTTATACATAAGTATTTATACAATATATAGTAAAGTAAAGTAGTCAGCATGTAAAATAATTTTATATTATTAATATTCAAAGTTTCAGTTGGTGAATACATAATCATGTAATACATTTTTGATGATCAATAGAATCCTATAAATAATTCCTATATTAACTATAGTTGCATTATATACAAATATATTTATATGTGTTATAAACTGAAATTACTTAACAAAAATAAATATGTTTCTATTAAATATGAAGTATTTAGCATATTATAACAAGAGATAATACAAAAAGCGTTAGTCTTCCTTATAAGTTTGAATGCTAGAAAATTCCGAACTTTTCGTCAATGTTTGAGTGAATTTAAAATATCAAGTTATTGTGTAAATTGAGTACGTATAATAATGTTTTGTATTTGTTATTCCTATTAAGAAAATATTAAAACGAGATATCCATCATCATATTGAAGATAATTTTAAACTTTGTTTGATTCATTGAAAATATGATAACAATAAATATATAATCAAATTTATATAAATTACCTTTCTCCTTAGTCATCTTTTCACACAAGTCGTATTTTCCTTCTCATGAAGCATTACTTTACATTTCAAAAACAGTAGCTCTCCAAAATTAATTATTAAAGAATGAAATCATTTGCGAATAAGCTTTTACGTAAACGGTAGACTATGAGAGTTGAAATGGCTTATACTACGGATCCATAACAATTTAAACATTTTAGAAGTGACCAATGACTTTGAATATCGCAGTGAAGCAGTGAATAGAACGATATTGAACACTTATTATATTACTCATAATATAAAAGTAGAAAGGATGGGGGGGGGGGCGGGGTGGTGGGGAGTAATTTAAATACATTTACAAGCG
>JAYRBW010010675.1:0-13318 GCA_036023295.1 Invenusta paracnida
GTAACCAATGTAGTCTCTGAAGTAAGGGAGCAGACGGGGTGAGCCATGGTGATCCAGTTGCGAGTCTGGCAGCAGCACTGGTAATCGTCCACAGATAGCCAAAAGAACTATATATGACATTTGAAGTACTTGTTGTAATGGCTTGCTGTTTTCATGGAGAATCATATTTTGAAATAATAAATGTTGGTTATTCTATTGATGCAGTACGATATATAGAGTTTCTTGAGAACATGATTAGATATTTTCGTGAACTTCATGAGCCAGTGACAACACAAAATTTCCTATTAATGCATGACAATGCCAGACCACACTTGCTTGGTCAACTATGGATTCAAAGAAACTTCGTTTAACATCTATGACAAGCCGCATATTCGACAGAAACAAACTTACATGAAAGATATGTATTCAGAAACTACGAAATGTACCGCAGAGGTGATGATTTAGCCGATTACAATGAAGTCAGGGAATCTGTAGAAGAATTCAAAAATATATTCACACCAAAATTCACCAAACGAAAAGTATCTGCCGGAAAAGTAAATATTCGAAGCCGAATTACAAAGCATCATTCATAAGGAAGGGAACTAACTAACTAACTATCTTTAACCGGAGCAATTTTGATATACTGTTTTATTTTTGTACTGTTTATATATTATGTAATTTTTTTGGAAACTGTAATTTGGCTTTTATGATATATATATTTAAAACATCTACTCGCCATTTTTTAGCGAACCCTATATATAAATATATTATACTTATTATTCAATAATATTAATTAACTGTATTGATTATTAAAATAAAAATGCATGGTAAATATGTATTTTTAGAGTAAATAGTAGTGCTTGATATTAAGAATTTCTATTGTTTCTTTTTAAAATCGTGACGATTTATATATTTTTAGGAAATTCAAACCTTCTTTTGACAACCTTTTAATGGGATCCGTGAACATGATAGACATGATAGATTTTGTTTATAATAATCATGCGAATAATAATAAAGTTTTAAGTGAAATCTCTAGCTTGTTGTTTATCAATTTATCAAATTGGACAAGATACAAAGAAAGGTGTTTATAATTTACTTTTTTAAATTTCATTATCTTATTTATTGTAGATTGCGGAACTTGTTGCCAACGAATTTTTCGAACAGGGTGATTTGGAAAAAACAGAACTTAATATAACGCCAATGGTAAGAATTTTTAATTGGTACTTTGTCCATATTATTATTTATTTTTGTTATGTTCTTTACTATGCATCTACGAGTATATACTTAAATTGAATTATTCTAGTAATTTATATTTGATTTAATATGAGTATTAATATTTATAAAATATAATTTGTTTAAGCATAATTTAGAGTGTAATATTATGTCAAAGATGAAAATACAAAAGTTTTAAATATTTTATATAATAGTCCATTTAATATAAAAACTGGTAAATATTTTGTACTACTGTTTGCGTTATGTAGTAGCATATAAAATTAAATTTTAATGTTTTAATTTTAATATTAATTGCTGTTTTACTCATGATTGTTCTAGGCAATGATGGATCGTGAACAACGGCATCAACTTCCTGCTCTTCAAGTTGGATTTATTGAATCCATATGTCTCCCTGTTTATAGAGTAAGTTCTAATAAGTGATTGATATCGGGTTTTTTAATGAAATGTTAATGTGTATTTTTATTTGTAACAATTAATTTTTTATCTTTTTTTATTTATTTTCAAAGTGATTGTGTCGTTTTATTTACGAAGAACTTCTTGCGATTTTTTCTTTAATAACTCTTTAACATTTGTCTATATAATCTGAATAACTCGTTTACTTGAAAATATTGAATACAGATTTCAATTTTGTTTACTATGTATAGATATAAAAATTTGAGTACATATCTAATTAAGTTATTTTTCATGCACAGTTCAAGTTGACTTAAATTTTAATGCGTGCGTGTGCATAAGCATGCATTACTTACCAGCAAAATGGATCTGCCACTTCCACAATATGATTACTGCAAATATTAACCCACATTTACTATGGTTATAAATGTTAAGTAAAAAGTTACATTTTATTTATTTCGTACTTACCGGCCGGCATAATGCATTATCCTATAAAGTAGAACAGTAAATTACTGTTGAAATTCAGAGAAGTTTGTTTTTGAAAAGGAACGATTATTCACAATACGACGTTTCATAATGATTGTTTCGGGAAATTTTAAATCTCGTCAGACAGAATTTTCTTTGGTTTATTTCATTCTTATATTTTTGTAAACAGGTGCACTTTCAACTATTTAAAAAAAGAGACATAAAAGTGATTGTATTAGAAACTTAACTAAGTGTAGCAAATTATCTCTAATTTTATTAAAGGGAAATATTTTAAAATAAATGACTAATTTACATACACGCTACTATTGCAAACCTGCCTATTGTCAAAAGTCTTGCATTGGAATACATATTTAGTTTTTAAGTTTATTAATATAGTTCAAAACACAGAAAAACAAAAAAGAAATATTGAATTGTTTTACTAAATCTTCTTTTTTCCCTCGTTGTTCTATATATCAACAATTATACTTATAACTACTCATAATATCCACCATAAAAAATAATATCTAATATCACAGATTTTTGTAATTAGTGTAAATTTTATACGCAATTGTTTTAAATAAGTATATTTCCAATGTACACGAGTAACACGGAAGTTTGATTTAATTTTAATAAGCGTTACTTTTGATCATATTTTTTGTATATTTTTAATACTGCTACCCCCCCTTCCCCCCCCCCTCTTTTATTGGTATGTAAAGTCATACATGACGTCGGCAACAGTTATATACTCTTCAATACTTCAATAGGTAGATGATATGTTGTAAGTTCCATGTTCTCCTCATTACAACAAAAATGTGAGAATATGAGATTTTCTTCTCCAAAGACAGTTGTGTAACCTAATTTTGGAAGCCGGCATTATTTAGTTTGTTTGATTTTATTATTGGGATCTTTGAATACATTATGAAAAGTTATATTAAAACCGCGCTAGTACACAAAACTTCATTCAGTCATTTCATGTATGAATATATTATTGTTTAGAGCGCTACATTTATTTATTCCTCTCAATTGTCTCATATGAATGTATGAGTCATTGGGTATTCTGAGCAGAAATATGAACATAAAAATCAATTTTGATTCCACTTATGTAACAGCCTTTAACAACATTTGGTAAAATTGAGCAAATCATTTCTCGTATAAATCCTACAGTTATTTAATTCTTAAGCTAAGTTCTGATATTAATAATTAATGTATGCTATATAAATATATTACTTTATAAAATATAACATTGTATATACTACAAAATTCATTTTAAATTAATACTGCCCTTATATTTATGGGTATATTTTGAAATTGTTATTTTTATAGGTGCTATATTCCATTAATGTGAGCTTAAGCTGCTTATTCATTTATATAATTTTTATTTAAAAATATAATATTTTTTTCACAATAATTTAATTCCTTTGACATATTAGGAAAATGTTTACATCTATTTTCACTTATTTCGATTTTATTGACTGCAAAATAAGTAGTAACTTTTGATAATTCGCTTGAGGAGCACCTTGTAGAATAAGGACAAAAGATTATTGTCGAATTAATTGTTGTATATTTCTTCTTCCTTTTTGTAAGCATTCCGTATTTATCTATAGAATTTAGACTATCTTTTAATACACTAAAAATAGATATTTTCTTGTTAATATCTTAACAAAAAATGTTAAATTAATAGAAACTTTGTCTTACGATTTAAAACATGATATTATTTGTTATTATTACATTATAATATGTCAAATAGAAAACATTGATTTTGCAATAAATATTACTTCTGAAGTTCATAGTTGATTATATACTAGCTTGTTGGTATATCTGGTGTATTTTGGGGATCTAGAAAACTGCAATGCCATTTGCAGTTTAGAGAGTAATGAGTGCCACTATCAAGAGCGTAGGCTTAACTTGGCATATACGACAGATCAGCCTTGTACATGTAATAGTATGCTTGTATATCACACTACGGTTGTCGAATAGTAAAATTACACACATGTGCTCACGACATTCATATGCATTTTGCCGGTTTGTTCTGCCACGTATTTCATGTGTAGGGGGGCTTGCCGGGTTTTAATTATTTTTAAACCCACACAGACAGTCACTAATACAGTGTCATTTTTTCATCAGATTTCCATTGACGAATTGCATACATAATAAAAGTGGTGTAGGGTCTATTTCCTAGGGAACCGTAGTACTCCATTGTTTACTTACGTGAATGGGAGATATCGATTTAATTTTGCACTACATGTAAATACTTTTGTTTGATCCCTCCTACCTCCTCTTCCATTGTATGGGGTTCCAAGATTGAATTCCATTGAAATAATTGAATACTTATTAATCCTGTAACTATTAACTATAAGTAATTTGCAAGACTTTACTGGGGTTTGATTTGGTTGATTCGTTCCACTAAAGCGTATCGTGTCTAAATTGAGTTCTAAAATTAGATCCATTGTTATAAAATGTAGGCACGTAAAAATGATTCAGAAAATAGGCTAATATGAAGATCGTGATATTCATTAATAATTTACAATTAGCAAACTTTACAGTATGTGTACATATGGCATTACTTATTTTGATCTTAATATACGCCTACTTAACTATGAAAAAATACAATATAAATTATTGCGTTGGTTTGTTTACATTGATTATATTTTATACTACATATAATATTTGCATGAAATAATACGTTACGTTTTTATGATTAAATTACATGTTCTATCCGATTAGTATACGTATACTTTATTTCGTGATTTTATCACTATAGAAATGTACCTTTTTGAATATTAATGAATAAATTATTCATAATTCTCTATTTAATACACAAATACAGTTATAATAAATAAATAAATAATTTTATTCGTATTTTGTAAGGTTAATTAGTCTGCCACTGAGAATTCTAAAATGAAAATTTTATAATAATAGTTTTTTAAGCAATTTCGACTTTTTATCTTTGATCTTTCTAATTTATTATTTGTTTTCTAAATGTCTAAAAGAAACTTATTGTTGTAAGACACAGAAAGGGTATATTCTGTATTTTTTCAGTGTCTTGGAACCGTGTTTTTAGTATATAGGTGTATAATTTGAAATTTTATTCCAACAAAAACTGTTGATTGATTGATTTGTTTTTGTCTAAATTATGCATCTTCACATCATCTCTTCAGGCAATCGTACGTGTATCTCCGAATCTGGAGCCTCTCTTAGAAGGGTGTCTGGACAATCGACAACGTTGGCAAACTCTCTCCAAAGAGAATGAGAACAGATGAGACTGCCTTTTCCTATTTTGTTTGGGTTGGAAGATCTCGGCAGACATCGTCAGGCACCAGTGATGAACCGTATATTTTCCACGCAGACTGATTGAATTTTTACTTGACAAGAAGAAAGAAACACATTGTGCGCACAAACGTCGGAACTTGTACACTCATTGTATCCATACACACTGCCTTATCTATTGGTTATATCCACTAACATGTTATGTTATAAAATATAGCTAGACTTAGGCGTTAGAATCTCACAATTTTTGAAAAATAATACATTAGATGCATTCAAAGTTGAAATGAATTTTCTATAATCTAACAAAATTAGATTTGTTATTCTTTGAAGGAAATGTAAACAGTCCTTGCTCTCTGAAAGATGTTGTTTAAAACTGACATGACACTTAAATTAACATCTATAATGATTATCATAATTATTGCAAATATTATCTGTATGATTCCATATTTTGTGTATTTTGTATACTTAATATATAATTGCGGCACATAATGCATTGGTAGATTTTTCGGGACATGTATTAAGCTGTTGCTTTTGAAAAATTAGACTATAATTTAATGAACAGAAGTAAATTAGTTTGTGTTATTTCTTTACATTCTCTTTCAATAACTTCTTGTTTAAAGGAAAATTATTCTCATGACTGTTCACAGTCATTAAGACTTGTATAGTGATTGTGATTTTGATATAGAATCTAAAAATATGAACAACAATAGCAACAAACTCTACTATTTACACCACACAAAATGTATGGTAGAATTGATAAATGGTACAGAAATCTGCTTTATGGCAAATATACTTGGCGTTTAAGACTTGGCGTCCAGCTACTCTTGTACTTCTTAGCATTATCATGTTTTGTCTTACATTTCATTTTAATGTTATGTTTTTGTTGCAATCTGTTTTACAAGATCACCTATTAAGTTTTGTAGATTGCTTAAGTAATTATATACGTACTATACTTATCTGTGTAGAAAACTATTAGCTAATCCAAACAGAGAATCTATTCCATATTTTTCAATTGCACAATTTATGCTTGAACAATTTTAATTGTTATCAGTATTTTCTATCAATTGAGTATACTACATAATAGCACACAATATTTACCGAAAGTATTTACACCATTACGATTACGATTACGACTATGTATATATACACGGACATTTCAAGATGATAACATTACTTTGCCTTAAAGGCAGCACTATATTCCGTCCTTTATGTAATTCAGAAGTTGCTTGTTATCCGATCGATTATATATTAAATAATTTGTAACTCTTCCTATCTATGCTAAGCAAGAAACCAGTTTATTACCTCTTTCTACATTTCTACCTGCCCATATTGTTTTCACATTCCATTTCGATACCAAATATCTCACCCGGTAAACACATAATATTACTATTTGTTTTTTATAATTTATATTAGTAGGTACTCAACTGTAAATCTTGAAACTACATTAAATAAATTTATTTATCCCTTTTGAAGTCGGAAAGTCTAATACCTGTGTGCAGTTTAGATTGTAACTATCTCTTCTCATTTACTTCTCTGCTTAGAATATACAACACTACTAGTGTACTACTTTGAGAATATATCTCACTAATAGTCAGAGATGATATTTTGTTGAAAAGATAATAATTTTGGTATTCTTCGTATAATGCATGGAAATTGTATGGAAATTTAACTGTAGTCACTTTATATGTATTAAGAGTTGCTTTGAGCATTATTTATAAATATATATTATAGTTATAGTTATAGTTGTAAGTCTATCTGATTATCTGGATATTGTTTGGTTCATTCGTATATATATAAATAGAATTTATCCTGGTTTTTCCTGTCTAGATTTTTCAGAGTTAGTTCTTATACTGACACATTGAAAGAGTCAGTTGAAGTTATCAACAGTTTTGTGATAAATATCTTCTTGCACACATTAAAAGTAAATAGAGATATACACATGTATACGTGCTTTAAATTTCTAAGAAAATTGATGATAAGACTTTATAGTTCATGTATTAGGTAAATTATTATTAAATTTAAACAAGTTATACTCAATTTGAATGGGTTTGGCTTATTTTGAATATATATTGTCTCTATATCGGGAAGTTCCAGTTCATCCATTATAGTACGTGTAAATTTTGTTCTCCAGTCTTAAGAGATACTTTTGTACGAGTAGTTTATTAGAATAATTTAAATTTTAGTATCAGCCTACGTATTTTAACATTTTAGAGCTTTCTTATATAATATGAATATTTCTTAAGATGTGTGTAATATTCATAGATTTTATAGCATATAATGATAGTATGTATGTACATAATAGAAAAAAACATGTTTTGAAAATTCCTCTGAACATATCTACACATTACTTACATATATACTTTTGATTTAAGATTTGAGATTTGTATACTTCTTAAATTGTCTATAATAGTATTCTTTCTCACTCTTTTTAAATCTTGATCTTCATATAGGGGACATGTGTATATATGACTATGTATATATGCGTGTTCTACATAGAGTTTTCACTTTTCTACTCACACTTGTGTTTCGCAGTTCTATGCATATTATGTATTTTTATATACATGTATGTATTGTATTCCCACACACACATTTAAGAGTAATTATTTGACTTCACTAACTTAGTTTGCAAATAACCTACATATTTATCTTGTGAAATCGATCAATTTATTTTTAATAATTTTACTTTACATCTTAAAAGTTTCAATGTGTTATGTTTTAATTTTAAATTACAATTTATTGTATTGTTGGATATATTTTCAATTTGACTTGTACATAAAAAGTATTTAAAAAATCTTATAATATGCGTGATTAAATTAAATGAAAACATTGCTATTTAAAAATAAGCAACAAAACTGATTAAAGTAATTCCTATTTCAACATCCTTTAATTAATTATATATTTAATTTCGGTGTGTTTTCTGTAAGTACTAGTTATTAAACTGAAAGTAGTTCCTATTTCACACATAAGAGAATTATTATAAATATTCATTCGCAGATTTCAGTTGGAAGTCAATTTTTACATCTTATAACAACAATTTACACTACAATATCAACACTATATATTCTACCTTTACAACGAATACTTTTGAATTATCAATTTGAAATTAAGTTGTATATTTTATATTGTTAACATTTAATTATAATAAGTATTGCAAATGCGATAACAAACGAAATAAATGACTAAAAGCACATTATTGTATAGTGGTGGGTGTCCATCTCCAATGTTTTTATTATAATATTAAATATGAATCATGTATTCTCCTTTAAAGCCTGTGTTCCTTCAACACTAGTCTTCGGTCAGTTTCCAGTACTTGTTAATCCCACTTCTTGTGTGAACATAGCCTTTAATGCTGCGTGTCTTTTGCGTGACAAATATATCTTATTTCTATCACTCAAGATTTTTTTATATGCTGTGGTAACTAAGTGCATAAGCAGTATAAATCAGAACATGTATATATGTATATCTATGATAAATAAGCCACTTATAGGTATACATTTTTATAATTATTAATGACTTATACTGATGGTATAATATTGATAGTTATACTGATGGGTATCTCTACTTGATTTTAATCTTCTGTAATAAATCATGAGTTTAATATTTAAATTTATAAAATTATCATTGAGAAAAATATGCGACCTAGTATTATTTTTATTTGGTATGCATTGGGATATGTCAATTTTTATTCAATTGGTGATGTTTTATTTAAATTTATGACATAATGTAATATCGTATGAATTAACTGAAATAATTATAACTTTTTAGTTAGTTCATAAGCTCTATTAGTATAATTTATATAGACTTAAATTCATGAATTTATTTACTTATATAATAATGGTTGAATAAAAAAAATTATTCATAGCAAATTGACTATTCAAAATAGAGCTTAAATAAACAGGTTTAAAATTTAAAAATATATTTATTCTTAATCATAACATTATACTGATGAGGTTTGAATGAAACAAATAACAGTAAATCTACAAGAACTAGTTGCTTGTTCGCTTTGAATTTATAATCCAGCATTCAATGCGATACTATAATACAATTATATTTAAAATAAATTTGATAGCCTTTCGATTATATCAATAAACTTGAAATATTTTCAACCAAATAATTCATTAAATAAATTATTTGTGCGTTCATTACATTCTGTTTTAAACAAATTCCCTCGTATTGGGCTGTTATCAAGAATTATATATATAGTTGATTATACAATTATATATAATTAAAAAAATTAAAATTTTGCAATTGGTTATAGGTATAATGAATATTTTTGACAAAAAATATTAGATTCTTTCACATAGTTTCATTTGTAAGAGTTGACATGTTTCGCTTACATTAAGCATTTTAAAGACAAATTTCTGTTTTGTTTTTATATGATATAAAAATGCTTAACATAATCCAAACTTGTCAACTTTTATTATTTAAACTAATTGTAAGAATCTATTTTTTAATTTTTATAAATTATAACAAAATAATATAAATGTCTCATTCAAATTAATATTTTTTGGATGTTAAGAATAATTTTTTTTTGTAAAAAATGTAAGTAAACAAAACTAAGCCACCAAATAAGTTTATAATGATCCAGTGTACTTGGAGTAATATAAATATACACAAAACACATACATAATAAATTTGTAAGTATTTATGTCGTTAAGTCTAAATCTCTTCTCTGAATAAATGGACATCTGTCCATTTACTTTATTAGGAACCACAAACATTAATGTACAGCTCCATGGAGGTTCTCCTTCATAAATTCAGGGTTCATATCGCATTTAGCTACACATAAAATATATATATCGAATTTATTTTGCTATAGTATTCTATATTTATGTAGGCACATCGAATATGATTTTTCTTAATATGAGACATAATATCATCTCTAACTATTATAATTATTACTTTAAAGCTGTAACGTTAATAATCATTTATATAATTCTATAAAAAGTTTTAAGATTATTATGATTATATGTTGGTATTAATGAAGAATTTAAAAAATCATGAATATTTGGTATGTTATATATGCTAAAACAATATATGTGAGTTCAATACTGTTAGATTTATACATTAAAATGAATAAATGAAATTCAAACAAAATTGATCAATTGACATTATAAATATTAATATTAAGGTATATAAATGAAAATACATATATAATACATCAATAATTAATTTACTAAACAATTTGTTGATAATTAATAAAATTAAAGAAATCTAACTAGTTACGTATAATTACAAAGTTTATACTTGAATGTTAATATCTATGTTTTTCTAATCATAACATTTGTAGAATCTTTTTAATTCAACAAAAAACTGCAAATTCAAATAGTTTATGTTTTATTCAAATAGTTTATGTTTTTTAAATTATGAAAATATATAGGTCGTGCCAAAAATAACAATGATATGCAATGATATACACAAAATATACACAATAATAGAGTATTTTACAAAGTAGAATATATATGTACATTTTCTCCATAAATATAATTGAAAATAACTGTAATATAACTTTATACGTTAATTTTTTATGGTTTCTCTAAAGTAGGTACACTAATAATATATGGCATTATTATTATAATACATTTCACTTTTGAATAGTGCAGGTATTGAGCATTGTGAACAATAAATAAAAAAGGAAGAAATAGAATTGTGATATGCTATCTTTAAATTGACTTAACCGCTTTAATGTGACTATATAAAGAGATCAAGTAGGAATTGTATGTATATGTTTGTATGTATATACAATAGTCTAAAATCATTAGATTTATTAAATAATACAATCAATAGTTATACCTATAGTTTATTTTGTATGTACTTAAGATACTTTATTTATTTTATTTTTTTATTTATAGAATCAAATTATATTTATTGGTTATAATATATTGAGAGGTACGCTTGTCTATCTCAAAATTTAAAGGGACTATATTTTAAGTGTACTTTTTAAAAGTACTATTCTTTTCTAAAAATAAGTTTGCATGTTTATGGAAGGAAAACGTATGTAGTAAAGATCATTTCTTTAGTTTATTAAAATAAAACTATCAGCGTACTTTAAAAAATTAACTGCCTCATATAGGTAGCTATAGAATATGTATATAGCTTATATAAAACTAAGCACTTTAAAATTAGAATAAGCAAATTAAAAGAAGAGCTATAATTATAGAAATATTAATCAAATTTTTAAACTCATTTCGCTATTTTCCATTAATTAAGTATTTTTAAGTATTAAGTATAAATCATACATATTAAATATTAATTACAATGATAATATAAATAAGTTAAAATGGTACTATCAGCAATAAAATATTTTTTTCCGATTCTCTCTTATTAAAGATATGCATCAAGTAAGTTATTAACTAGAATCTAAATTAATCCGATGTTTCTCTTAAACAACATCATAAAAATATTTTTGACTCAGTATTTAATGACTGTAACACTTTTAAAATTATTTATACAAAATTCTTTTTTTAATCGGTTACTTGTGACTGTTATCATCGATCCTATAATGCTTTGGTTGTTCACTAGCACTATATAGCCTACATCCACACTAGTTTAGGAAATAGTGACTCCTTCCACCCAAATTGAAATATGAAATAAAAAGAAGAGCTTTTGTTGGGTGTAAAGTTTATTGAGGCATGACGTTTCATATATCTTTATCATATCTTTATCAGTTGCAGTTGATAAAGATATACGAAACGTCCGGCCTCAATAAACTTTATACCCAACAAAAATTCTACTTTTTATTAAAAACATAATAAAAAGTATTTGCTAAGAAACCAGTATCGGTAGGTATTCAAATTGAAGAAAAATATGTTTAATAATTCATTTTAATTTTGTTGGTTTTATAACAATTATAATAAGTACAATATATAAATACACTTTAATTAAATTAAAAATCATTTCTGAGCAATCCGTTTGCATCTATATGTTTTCTACAATCTACATTGACAACCAAATTTAGAGTTCTCGTTCCGATGACTCTAACTCACTCACTTCAGAATTCCCTTACTGCTTTTACTTGATAGACAAAGAGCTGGAAGCTAAGTATTACTTATCGTAAATGTAACGTTTTGTCTGTAGGTAACACCTCTTTAGCTTACAATGCCTACTATTTTGAGAACAACATCATTGAACATGTCTTCCCTATTTTAGATCTGGGTATAACCATTTCAAATAACCTGAAATTTTCTGCACATTACTCTATTATATCTAAAAAAAGTGCTCGCCAGGGCCTATCTTATTCTTATGTGTTTTATATCTAATGATCCATGTATTCTGATTACTGCATACAAAATCTATAATGTACTCCCCATTCTTGAATACTGTACATATACCTGGTCACCACATATTATCACTGACATTATTCGTATTGAAAAAGCTAAATAAATTTTCACACGTATTGCCTATAAAAATGTTATTCTAGATATATTTTTTATGCATCCAGACTAGATCACTTTAAACTTGATAAAATTATTCATAATATATGGTTGACATTCCTATTAATCCCTTCTTTCGCATCAATTTAGTCAACAATTATAATCTCAGAACTAACTCTTTCCACATCACACCTGTTTTTCACCCCAAAACAGACATCCATATTTTTTTACTGATCGTGTTTGCAATATATGGAACTCTCTCAGTGACGACGTAATTTATTCTAGTTTTTTCAGTCAGTTTAAGCGTAAACTACTCAATGTTGATCTATCTAGATTCTGTAGAGTGTTCTACGTTATGTTTTTCTGTTATCGTTTATTTTGTATCGTATTTTGTTTACATGCTTTTCATTCTTTTCATTGCTATATAGGTAGAATGTAAGTGTATTTTGTATATATACCTTCTCCGTCTTTTTTGCTTAAATAATAAAGCATTAATAATATTACGGAAAAGTTGTTTATGTTTAACCCATTAATGCCGATAAATATTTTTTTTTTTTTTTTCTGAATTTTATAATTTGTTTTATTTTATAAGGACATAATAAACAAAAAAA
>JAYRBW010010686.1:0-13317 GCA_036023295.1 Invenusta paracnida
TTAAGGTCATTACTGTTAGAAAAATGTTAAGTTTTAATGACCTGTCCACTGTATTGGCCAGCGGAGCCCCCCTTTTGGTGAAATCCTGGACCCACCCCTGTATTCCTTTTGATTTAAAATTTTTTATTGTCTAGCTCTATTTTATTTTGAACAATAACAAAGAAAACACTAATAATATATATTTTATCTTCTTAGATATAAATAAACAAATATATATAATTATCAATACCAATAAAATTCTCTTAGCATTTTATAATTAAAAGTATAACTTATTTCATTTCATTTTATTAAAATATAAATAACTAGTTTAGACATAAATATAGTTTTACCTATATTAATATTATTTAAAAGTTTTGATAAATAATATATGTTAACCATTAGTATTTAATGTTTTTATTTATTTTAATTTTAATATATTAATTTTAAGAATAAATAATTAGACAAAGTTTTATAAGAGCAAATAGATTTGTATGCAAGATTTAAAATTTTTTAATTCTCCAATTAAATATTTTTTAAAGATATTTATTAAACTTATAAACTATTTTATTTTGATATATATTTAAAAATATGTTTAATTATAATTTATATTTAGCTAATTGATATAAAATATATAAAATATAATATAATATAATTTTATATTTATAAATAAATATCAGTATATGTTCAATATATAATAATATAAAATATTTTTACTTATAATTTGTTATAACAAAAAAAAATATATGGCATGTGACCAATTTATAAAAGTGGTATACAATACATGTATTACAGAAAGATTATTTAGCAAATATAATAAGAGTTTTAATAAAGTAGTAGCAATAGTTGAAAGGGTATCTCATACTCAAGAGACAAATGTTTATTGACATCTATCTAAAAGGTGTTTTCTATAGATAAGAGAGATAAATAAATAAAAGAAATGAGATCAGAGATAGAAGATCTCAAGGATATGACTGAAAGGTTGCTAAATAATGAACAACAGCAACTGGAGGCTTTTATTCTAGAGCTAGGGAGGAGTAATACATGGTTTGTTGAAATTTTCAAGAAAAAGATGGTTATGTTACAGAGCAGCATGTAAGATTGAGATATTCTTGATAATTATAGGGATTGTAGAGATTCAATTATAAAAATATTTAATTGACAATTTTGGTATCATCCAGTATAGGATTTGATGTATTTTTGATAGGTTTAAATGTCAAAGATTCATAATTTTTCTAAATAAAATCAAACATTAGTCTTTATCAAATATATTCAATTTTTATTCTATTTAAAAATAATATATTTTAAAATTTTAAGAAGACCAGAATAGACCCTTCATTCATTATCTGTAAATTATTTTTAAACTAAAATTAAGGTATGGTTTTTGAGATAAATATATAGGATATATTAATGATTCATAATAAAATATTTTAGATAATTAGATGTCTAATTTTCAAAAATATTAATATGTTTTACTTTTTTTCTTGATTTATTATTATACAAATAAAATTCTAAAAAATATATAAATGTATATATATATTATTAATAAAAAAAAGTAAATTGTAACTTGTCAAATGTTTATAGTTTCTTATTTTAAAATAAAATTGAATCATTAATAATATATTGCCTCTATATATTATACACCATTAGAAATATAATAAATATTTTTTGGACATCTTTGTGGAATAACTTAAATTGAGATACCCTATAATCTTTTAAATATTTGTAAAATTATCTATTTACAAAAAACACTAAACATTTACAGAGTTTTCAAACAAATAAACCAATGCAAATACACAAACATTCATCTAATTAAATGTGGAAAACAGTTATATATTGTAAATGCTCTTAAATATAATAATTTCAACTAATTCAGATATATTGTATGACTTAATTTAGTAATATAATATGTATATGTACCTATATATACATGTATGATTTTTATTCTAAAAATAATGAAGTTATACCCCAATAATAGTCAAATATATTTTAATTAAGAGCCTTAAGGAGAATAATTGTCATTGGTAATAACTCTTACATATTGCTATTTACATACAAAAATAAAAATACTATTAATATACTCAATAAAATGTTTAAGTAAAATTACTAATAAAATTTAATTTGGTATCTAAAAATTATATTCTAATACTAATTATAGTCCTGGAATTTGCATGGCCAAAAAACTTTGTATGTACTATTTGTGATTTTAGAAACAAAAGATGATAGAAAACACTAAAGTAATGTACATACTTTATAAAGAACATTAAAATGAATAAATACTCAATAATGTGTCACACTTGTGATTATTAGATAATTTAAATATGTGTGTACTTAAAAACTTTTAAATCAACAAAGATATAACTACTAAAAACTATGTAGTACTTTAAATTACTTTTGCTTGTTCTCAAGTTGGTGTTTGATGTGTATTGCATGAAATAGATACAAAGAAAATATATTAATTAAATTGGGACAATCATCTCAGTTTTATCAATCTATGATTAGGATGAATATGTGTTTTAGAAATGGGGGTCGATAATTGTATAGTGTATATAGTTAGTATATATATATATGAAAATGTTTGTTTGTTGATTACAAAGTTGTTAAGTTTGTTTTATATGATCTATTTATCCAATGTTTAATTTTATAATAATAATAATCCTTGTTGAAATAATCTTAATATTAAAAACAATTAGATTAATGAATTTATTGAACTTTTATGTGAGATATATTTAAAATGCATCTTAATATGAACTTTTTTAATTGGATAGTATATCAAAAAATAATTATATGTGAAAGGATTTTATATTCTTGAAAAACAAACAAATTATTATGAGTTATTGATATATTAATTCATATTTAAGGTCCTTTTTATTCTAATTATATGTTCATATACTAAAGCATCATCTAACTATAAGTTTTTTCTTCTTATTTTTTATTTTCATTTTATGAAGTGAATTCAAGTATATATTTATATTAAAATTTTTCCCCAATTTAGTTAAAATAAACATTTACTGGTTTCTTTTATTATAAGTTTTGGAATTGTGAATTTGTTTTGAAATATCTTGGTATAAAAAAATCATTTCATATAAAATGAATCTTTAAAAGGATCAAGTCCTATTTATTTATGTAATACATATATACAATTTTTTGACAGTCTTTGATTCATATATATATATTGTTAAATGTTTCCTTTTTGGCAGATACACATATTTATATACATATATATTTATCGTACACAAACATAATTTGTTTTAGATATTTAATTATTACTACATTTAATTATATATATATATTAATATCTTGTTATATTTATAATAGGCATATATCACATGTCAAAGTTTGTTCCTTTCAATATTTTATTTTAGTTAAACTAGAGAAATACATTTGATCCTATTTGCTGTTAACAAAATGGCTGCTGCCACAGTTCTCCCACCTGGGATGGGCCCAACTATGAAGTTATCAAAGATGGTGGATTTGGCCCTTGGATCTCCTGAAGTAAGACTTACTCTTCAAACTGATATTATTTTGTTTCACATGTTTATTTTTGTATATTTTATTTTTACACAACATGCCGTTTGCTCTGTTCATTCATTTCTAATTGCAGTCATTCCTATATATCCATAATTTTCGCTATTTTTTCAACTTTTGCAATTATTCCCAATTTTGTCTGTATATCTGTTTCTAAATGTTGTTATTTTGTACTTTTTTAATGTCTATATTAGACTGTTTGTTTCTATATTTATTTGCGTGTTTTATTTATTCTTATAATTACGTGTTTGTTAATTTTTCCTAATAATGGTTATTAATCTATATATGTATGTATTATACTCTGTTTTTACTGTATCTTCTAGCTGTATAATACAATCTTATTGTGCAATTTGCTCCAATCTCTTCTTCTTTATTTGTCTTTCTTGATGTCTTTTTGTCTTTCTCGAAACCTTCTGTCTTTTCTACATCTCACACATATTGACTTTTATCGCTCCTATCCTCACGTTTGACACTTCCATTTTTCAATCTTTGATTCATCTCATAGTTTACCGTTAAAAAAAATCATTTTTGTTGCCTTACTAAAGGTATGCGCTTTAAGCAAGCCATCCCAACATAGAGCAATTATAAAGGTAATGCCACTACTAATAAACATAGGATAATACACACCTTAGAACTACACTTTATACCTAGCGTAGGTTTTGGTAATTTGAGGTAAACATTATATGTATTAATTAGATTGAAAAGTAACCCCTGGTCGTTTAAATCCTTCGTAAAATTATTGAAAAACAATGTTCACTACCTGAATTATCAGAATTTGTTAAAACTTTCATGGTTTTGGTAATGCTCTGAGAAGATTCGCTTGGGTCAGGCGTTATGTCTTGTGAAATTTCCTCTAAATCAAGGCTACACCAGGGAATATCTAGAATTGAGTTTTTTAATCATTTTTGGTAACGTGACACTATTTATTGTTGCACCCATCTCATCCTGTAATCTTAATAAACTAATTCGATTATCGATTGATTAAAGTTTTAGTCATAACTGAAGAAGGTAATTCTAGTAGATAACAATAAAATATTCGATGATATTCTTGAGGACTAATCCATTGTCCACATTATACTACCGTTCATACCCATTGCTTTGTACATCCAGGTCGGTGCAGTAAACTTCAACATGCTCCACTCCCTTCTCCACGCACTCCTGGGTAAACTGGAGCTCCAGGAAGCGAGTGGACCAGTTGGCGACGGTTCTCTGACTGGACCTCTCTCCACTGGCCGGTCAGGGGCCAGAGATGACCTTGAGAGCGTTGTCACTCAGGACAGTGGTCTGGACACTGGGGATAGTCATTTGACCTCACTGTCAAGACATCATACACCCTACCATCAGCTTCAGGTGCGCCTCTCCTGTTTACTTCTGTTTACTTCTGTCTAGGTGTCTGTAAGAACGCAGACAAAAAGTCTGATGCAAATGACTACAATAAACAATACTGCATAGAATACGGATTTTGAAAAACAAATCAATCTGACTTTAACAAGCGGGGGATATATCTAATATTTTACAATCATTGCTATTTAAATGTCATAGAATTTTTTATACGTTTTAGAATGTCTGACACGTTTTAAAGATAACTGAACAACATATTTCTCTATAAATCTTAAGAAACATGTAATGCCTGGACTGTAGTTAATGGTCCAACCAGTATATTATTGTACGTATCATCGACTTTTTATTGATCTACTATTATAGGTATATGCATATTACAAACTATGCCTTAAAGCGGTTTTTAATCTTTACCAAAGGTAATTATTTGTAATGCCGATTAAGTAATTGGTTTGTTGAAATTAGTTGATTGATCATTGATTATTATTCTGATAATTATACTGTCACGACGGGATCAATTTTAATGTGATAATTTTTTAAGTAAAAATTGAAGGTTCTTATAGAAATCATAAAAATTAAAGGCTAAAAATGCAAAAAAAAGTCAGTGTAGGTGCGAGCTCCTTGATCATAAAAGTAACATGGGAGTTTTGCATCGCTTGCGACAAAATAGCGTTAAAATTTGAAATAAAATATTGTGTCTTAGTTATTTTTAATAAAAGTGTTTTCAAATATTTAAAGTTTGTATTTATGGAATATATTGCGTTATATTGATTATTTTCACCAGAAATCAAGAGGATGATTCTTATTGGTCAATGTGTATAGCAAAGTATCGAAAAAATATGTAAACAACATAAAATACAGTATTTATACCCCTTTAATTTAATAGATTTACTGACATCAGTAATTAACGCAGTGCAATATTAAAGTTAGTTTTCTTTAAACTAATTTCAGAATATTGCATTTTCTTAAGCACGATTAAATCTAAACTTTGATTTTACTTCTCTTTTTAGGATCGTGTGGATATTCTGGAGCGACAGATCAGCGCTCTGAACAGCCTCCCAAGCGGAAGGCAGTTGGTTGATGATTTCCTCGGCAGCGACGGAGACAGTAAGCCCCAGCCAGCTGCTGACTCTGGCAAGGGGGGCCATGGCGGGGTGGGGTCCGCCACTGATCTGTGGCAAGCGGTCCAGATGAAGAGGAGAGTTGACTCCAATGAGGAGGGCGTAGGAAGGGTGAGTCACGTGACCAACTGTAGCTCTTGATTGGATTTCTCACTAAGTGTTGAGTTGTATTTATGGTAGCCCTGCTGTCTATTTAAGTATTATTGCAATGCCCGCGCAGACGTTTGTTTAGAAGGCTGGAACCTTCACGCCGAAATAGCTAATATGCCCTGCCTTTTCCATTTCTAACTTCAATTTGAATAAACCTCGATTTTCAATTAAAATAAATATTTATCGATCTCCATGAGTTTCTTCAAAGATTTACTACAATTTTCGTAACAAGTCGTTTGTGATTTTTTTACAATACGTGTTTCTTGTATTCTTTGTGTTTTATTTATTTTAATAAGTAGTTTTATGTTTCTGATCTATTGATATACACGGCTCTAAACTATTAGAAGGAAAGGTTTGTTAAATGCGTGTACTTCCGTGAATTTTACTGAGAAAAGGACCTCTTTGAACATTTAATATATTGGAAAAGACTCATAAGATGCAATATCTTAGTCATTGGGGGTATTTCTCGAAAAGCAGCTTTTACTGCTAGAATCTCCAGAAAAATTGACGGTTATAGTCTTGATAATGTTTCGATGAAGTCTGCGTACATTATGTTGAATTTTGGATTTAAAATCTCTTGTTTTACCTCGCCAATATAAAGTTATGTAGCACTGTTAAGTAGGCGAATTCGAACCAATGCAATGGACACTCCCGATGGGAAATTTGACTTCTTAGTCATTTTTATTTATGCTTTATTGGCCTAAATTACTAAAGTAGCGATAATTGTTCCGACTTTTAGGGTACCACTGCTACTAATGTGATTAATGCTATCTAAATAAAATCGTGGTTATGCCAGAGTTTACGCCTACGCCTTGTAGTGATGTGGTTTGTTTTTCATAAAATTGTTCGTCGTCTCTATAAGGACTTTACTCTTTTTTTTGTCTATTTTCTGTCTATTTGTTCTTCTCTACAACTTGAAGAATTCCAAGAAATGCATTAGGAAACGCTGAAAACTTTTTCGGTCATTAATAAACGTCATGATTAGTTTAGTTCTTATTTTAGACTTATTTTTGTTCCAAAGCCATCCTAAATGGTTTCATATAACGACTTTTATAAAACTACACATTTATAATGCCTTCAATCAATGGTGTAAATTAAGGCATTGGTCTGAGGATGTCTGAAACGTTCTATTAGACTGGAAAAGTAATTGATCCGGTATTATTTAGCTTAAGTATAGGATCGTAGCTAATATTTTTGGCGCAAAAAATGTTAACTGAATTGAGAGTTTTGTTTATTAAAAACGTTTTTTAAAAATAGTCGCAAATTATTTGAGAATGAATTGTTGTTCAAAAATGCATAATAGATTTTTTTTAAATATTTTATATACTTATATAAAATGAACATTGATGTCATGTGGCTAACTATGTTACCGGAAATTCTCTTAAAAAAGTTCTACTACTAAAAATAAGAATTATTTAATTTATCCTTTAAATGATATTGGTTTAAAAATATGAGATATTTAAAAATAACCGTTGGTCACAATATTTTTATAAACGTGACAATTTAATCCGACTGGTCATATTATTCGCTTTGAGAACTTGAACATCTTAATGCTCTGACTTATCCTCCATTGCATTTTTTCTCCAGTTGGGATCTGTTGTCGATGAACTCATGAAAGAGATGCGCAAACTTCGAGCTGACAATGAGAAACTTCTCCTGCAAGTCAAAGAGGTGAGATGTCTTCACTGCTCTCGTTTGAATGTTTTATCAAATCGAAAAACATCCATCCATTTCTAGGCGGCCGTACCTAATCTATCACTTAAGATCAAACATAAATCAAACTTGAAAAATTATTGTTGATTTAAAGTTTTGGAATGTTTCAAGAATTAGTTTAATTTAAATGGATTGTCTGTTTTGAATATTTGTATTTGTATTTGTTTTTTTACTATTATTATTTATACATATTTGACAATTTTAATTTTACTATAAATGATGCAAATTTGTCTGAAATGCAACTCAATAACTTTATATTGAAATTTTTTTGCAAATGATGCAATGAGCGACTCGTCAAAATATACATATCGAAACAAATGTCATGCAAGTTTATCAGAGAAAAGTAGTATTGTAGATTTTTAAAGTTTTGTATTGATTTGAAATATCTGAAAGATTTAGGTCAATATGTGCATCATCCTCTCCTCTCCTCTCCTCTCCTCTCCTCTCCTCTCCACTCCACTCCTCTCATCTCATCTCCTCTCCTCTCCTCTCCTCTCATTGCCTTCTTCTTTCCTTCTCATCCTCGATATCAGCTGAGCGAGATGAGCAAGGTCTGGGAGAAGATGACTGTCCTGGAGGGAAAAGTGGACAATCTTCAGGAACTCCTGGTAAGTTGTTCTCTCTCTCTCTTTTCTATTCTATAATTAACAGTCATTATCTTTATAAGCGAATAAAATGCGTTTTTCTATTGATTTATTGATTGGTGGCATTCAGTCTCCCTTTCTAACTTATCGGTACTACTCGTTCATTGAGGTAAACTTTGTCTTGCTTTATGTTTTTATCTGTGTTTTTTGGGTTTAGATACTATTATAGGCGTGTATATAATGTTTAAAATAATAATAGATATTACAAATATTATACATATTTTTCTTTTTTATTGATGTGAATAATGATGTGTTGGTATCATTTTGTAAGGCGAACTAAACTCCTAAATATGGAAATATATTATGAGCCTGTTAATTATCGACTGCAAGATATTTACGTGTTGTAAACGTGTAAGTGATAATGGATGAACTCAATTCACTCCAGGCAATGCTAACATTTTTCAGGTTTCTATATTTAGCCCACTTATACATTATCATATATTTACACGTCCAATATTTTTGTCGTGTATGTGTATGTTACGACGGATAAAGACAGCAAGGAAATATAATTTAACATTGTCTCGTTAATTTGGTCAAGAGGATTGAGACACTTGGAATGAATTGCTTGGTCCAATTTTAGATCTTAACTTCCTCCATCCATTTTTATTCGTAATTCAATACTTAATATTAAACTAATCCTCAAGCGGAAGATATCTATAAATACAAATCGCTATCCATTTTCTTGCGATGAATTGGGCGTTGTCTGTATTTAGGTAGAAATGAATCCTGGAAACTTCATCATTCTTGTTTTGTTCCTGTCAATGATGTCTACTGCAGTGCAATACGAATTTGTTCTGAATTGACCCCTCCAAATTCCTCCACTGAAAACAGCGTTGAGTATAATTGTTTTCCGATCGATCAGCCTCTGTTGGTCATTTAGTACATTTTTTAGATCAACCATTATAGCTCTCTTTAACTAACAGTGCCTTTGTTCTATGCTTTGAAATGCAGCAGTCGTTACTGTAATCACCTATACACACATATACAGTCATATGTCTGAGTGACTTACGGTGAAATATAGCGTTTCCCATGGTGTCTCCAAATTCATTTGACGCGTTGACTTGACAATCAATTAATAATACACCGGAGCGCTAAACACTCAGCTTCAAATCTCTTTCCTTAGAAATGAACATCACAATGACAATAGCGCTGTATACTTATATATATATACTACCTGTAGTGTGGGACCACAAGTCTTGTGTAAGTGTACCTCGCTTATGGTTCATAATGGGCCCTTTGTTGTGGTACCATCAAAAGCCGTAACATACATCATGGTATTGCAGTAGATGTGTTACAACTTCGTTGTTTTAGTGCTTTATAACTATTAGCGGATTGAATGCTATGTAGAATAGCTGTATCGTATTGATTTTGGTATACTTCAAAAATTAGATGAGCTAATTAGCCGTCATCATGCGCAATTAAAAAGTCGTCTGGTGTCTCTTTTACAAATGTCATCATCTGGACTAATTAAATATAACAAGTGTCATTGAGTTGTGAAAGAGCCCTTTCTAGATTATTTATAACGGTTTTATTTGTTGACGCTCTGGGATTTAATTATTTAATCTTTTCGAAACGGGGATTATGAAGTATAGGTACATTTATAGTAAATAATTACAGTTAGATCATTATAATTACGGCTGTCTCTTTTATACATTGTAGTCATATCAAATCACAGTTACCCGATCGGCTGCATGTAATTGAATATTAATTATAGAAATTCATATTTTTGTTTATCAGACAACAATTTCTCTCTGGTAGCTTCAGTGGTGCAACAAGAAAGATGGTACTCTGCAAAAAAAAGGTTTTTCAGATGGTTTTTCGGCTCAAAAGGTTTTTCAGAAAGGTTTTTCACAAAGGTTTTTCAAAAAGGTTTTTCATATTAAAAAGGTTTTTGAGCTAAATGGTTTTTCAAAATAGGTTTTTGGGAAAAAGGTTTTTCACAAAGGTATTACATAGTTTATTCAGCCAGTTCTTTTGTCAGACTGCTTGATTGGTGAGAATAAGCGGGGTCTATTATGAGTAATGATTAATTCTCATTGATTAACTCGCATTGTCCATCGCTTGTTTTTATTTAAAAAAACCTTTTTGATCCTGAAAAACCATTTTGAAATTCCTTTACGAAAAACCTTTTTTGAGCCTCTGAAAAACCTTTTTTTTTGCAGAGTAGATAGCAGCTCTACATAGTTATTATACAATGTTTATGGAGAATAAGTCTATATTTTTTATATACTACTCGTAAAGGAAAGAAAGGCTGAAGAAATTAATTTATTACTCTACTGAAAATTTACTTTACTGTTTTTTTTTAATTAGGTGTACTCTTTTTGTAAATATATTTATAATTTTCTAGTGCATCAAACAAAGAAACATTTAATACTATCTACAATTTAAATTGTGAAGATTACCGCCGCGCAACTAGCAATATTTTAAAGTCTTTATCCGATCATTTTTTAAATAATAAATCAATATTCATGAAACTTGTAGTTTATTGCCACACAAGATAATCAATAAAAAATAAATTAATAAATCAAGCAGCGATTACGCATTATAATTTCCAAGAAAGAAGAACACAATTTTCATTAGTTTTTTAATTGAGCTTCATTTCAAGATATTTGAAAAACATGATCGTGAATATTTTTCGCTCTGAATTGTACCGGAAATTGTAGGAACTTTCTAGTTTTAATAATTTTGAAAGTATTTCTAGTACTCCCCCTTTATACCTATTTAATATTTACTAATATCGTCAAGGTTGTTTTAGTTGGTTTGCTGTATATATTTTGGGACCTCTGATATTGCACATGCATGTATAATTACCGGTTTAATAAGATACAATCAGCTGAGGTATCACATTGTCGGCGGATCTGACTACCTTCGGAATATCATGTTTTATTTACAATGTATGCGCGCATATAAACGAATAAAATATGTAAGCGTAGATAAGATAATCTTGTTATATTTGGCGACATTGAAGCTTTCACTATAATATATATAGCGAGTAATATTAGTAACAATTTGAGAGACTCCGTCGTCCGAATATAGTTCCAAATGAATCTGACCGCGCAAACTTGGAAGTTGATATGGCATTTGTAGAATGTCGAAGCTGGAATAGTTTTAATATACCGTGATATCTATTAACTATAAGAGTATAGATATTGTCGAGGGGATCATTCCTTGCATACCAAAACGTCACCCAATTACTACATTTTTATACTATATGATATCTTTAATTGAATAAGTATGGACATTACCTTGCTTGCCTGATAGGACTCCAGTGTAGCCTATAGGGTGACTCAAAACACGATGAGTGTTTTGAATCTACCATCGATTCTAGTAGTAGTGAGTAGATTGTTTTCTGGGACTCCACAAATCACAGACTTAAGTAGTTTTTATCTGATCAAGCTACTTAAGTAATATGATAATAATAGTAATACTATTTTTGTATATAGCGCCGTAAATTGCTATAATATGATAACTGTTTCTATGATAATCTACTTTTAATCTGAGTCTGTCGATTTTGCTAATATATTCGAATACTTAGTGAACTTTTGTCAACATATTGATTGTACTTTACGAGAATTGAAAAAATTGTGTGACACAAGAATATATAATTTGTATTAGAACAATATATATTGTAAGAGTGAAAAACATTTTCCCAGCATATATATAAACAGAATTTAGTTGTAGTTATTTTCACATTAAAACAATTTTGTAGTTGTTTTATATGTAATTTACATTTATAGTATGCGAACATTTTTGAAATGCAGTTTTATTTCTACTATTAAACTCGTGAATAGTTTTTCATACACATATTTATTACAACTCGTCATTCTTTTATACTTTTTAAAAACCGTTTTCTATAAGTTGCAAAGTTTAATGCTGTTATATACAATCATTCTAAGGTCAATCAATTTCCAAGTAACGGTTGGAGTTGTACAGAATTTGAGTGAAATACTTTTATCTCGTATAAGTAAGTACCCATTTGAAAATGATTATGAGCAATATTAGAAAGCACACTTTATTATCAATCCAAGAACTCAAATACGCTCTTGACAATTGAAAGATCTCGATCACACGATTTGGTTTCATATCTCTCTCGAATGCTTCTCCATCATTCTAGTCTATACCAGAGTTGACATTTTCATTTTCTTCTTCGTTTAGTTAAAGTTCAAGATTCTGAGGAATGCAAACTGGCATGAACAGCATCTTCGGAAACCTGTCTATCTGTCTGCTTGTCTGTCTGTTTGTCTGCTATTACACCATTTCTTATAGATTACTTTCGTCTAGCTATATATTTAATTGTCTCGCGCTGTTATTTATATAATTTAAAACGTATTTCAACTTTTAATAGGGAGTGACGGTGGATGATGTTTTAGAGAAAGATTTCGGTTGCCCATCGCGACCGGCATAACGCGTCTGTATTTTCAGCAACGAATAGTAGCAGCACACTGCACTTTGGCTTGTGAGTTCTGGTTGCTACCTTTCCACACAACGCGGGGGCGCGAACAGTCATTCTTACTGGCAGTTATATTTACCCTTTCTCTTACTGAGAGTAATTTTTAGTGTCAATAAGGCTACGAAGAATGTAGCAATTGTGCTCTCTTTCATATATTCATTCTGTTTATCTATAGACACAGTGCACAAATAATGTCCGCAAACAGCTCTCTCTATTCATGAGATGTATTTACCTGCATTTAGACGATATCTTGATGGTTTTCGGTTGCCTTTTGTGTTTGGCCCCTTTTCAGGAAACCTTTGCATATAGATACATACAGCATCAAAATAAGTATAATAGAGTCGTTTGTACTACGTAAGCATGTAGGTTTTTTGATTTACCTGCCTTATTTGTGTAT
>JAYRBW010010697.1:0-13316 GCA_036023295.1 Invenusta paracnida
CACGTTTATTGTACGCTATGCATTCGTTACCAATTGAAAATTTTTATAGTTTGGGAACGAATACCAACGAATGAAAAATTTTTTAATTCGTTCCACAGTCGTCGCACTATTCGTCTAGGTGTGACAGGGCCTTTAATAAATAAATAACTTATTTAATAAATAACTCACTTATTAAAAAAATAACTCACTTATTTAAACAATAAGTCACTTATTTAATAAATAGCTAACTTGTTAAATAAATAACTCACTTATTTAATGAATAACTCACTTATTTAACAAATAACTCACTTATCTAAAAAATAACTCACTTGTTTTTTAAATAAGTTACTTATTTAAGAAATAACTCACTTATTTAAGAAATAACTCACTTATTTAAGAAATAACTCACTTATTTAAGAAATAACTCATTTATTTTATAACTAACTTACTTATTTCATAAATAACTCACTTATTTTATAAATAACTCATTTATTTAATAAATAACTCACTTGTTTAATAAACAACTCACTTATTTTATAAATAACTCACTTATTTAAAAAATAACTCTCTTATTTAATAAATAAGTGAGATGTACGTGATTGAACCCTTTGGTCCACCACGTTCATTTATTGTAGAAGTGAGTTATTTATTAAATAAGTGAGATATACGTGACTGAACCCTTTTTTTTGTTCCACCACGTTCATTTATTAAATAAGTGAGTTATTTATTAAATAAGTGCCAGGTTATTTATTAAAAAAGTGGGTTATTTTTTGTATACGTGGGTTATTTATTAATTAAGTCAGATATACGTGACTGAACCCTTTGGTCCACCACGATCCTTTATTGAATAAGTGAGTTATTTATTAAATAAATGAGTTTTTTATTAAATAAGTGAGATATACGTGACTGAAACCTTTGGTCCACCACGATCATTTATTGAATAAGTGAGTTATTTATGAAATAAATGAGTTATACGTGACCGAATCCTTTGGTCCACCACTGTTCATTTATTTAATAAGTGAGTTATTTATTAAATAAGTGAGATATACGTAACTGAACCCTTTGGTTCACCACGATCATTTATTGAATAAGTGAGTTATTTATTAAATAAGTCACTTATTTGTAACTCAAATAAGTGAGATATGCGTGACTGAACCATTTGGTCCGCCATATTGATTTCTTCAATATAGATATATACAATTTTCACGAATCACTCCAATTGTGTGACATTTCCTCAGCTGACTTATCGGTACATATAAGTTTACTAGTTAGTGATAAGACAACTGAGATGGACTGCACATGAGTAAATTTAAACACTCGCCGGTCAAATAACTCAACAAACAGTCAACACGTTGAACAAAACATATGTAATGTGCTTTTTGTTGAACTTGTCAGCGTAAGTGTATGTATGTATGTATATACAAAAAATATGAAATATATAGTGATTCATTTTATAAGTAAAAACAATTATCGATGTGGCCCAAATGAGCGCTAATAGAAGTTAACATTTAAAATGAACAACATTTACAGTTTAATAAATCTTTTAAAATGAAATAAAATACTCTTTATGCTGAAATGTCATAACATGTATAATTAGAAATGTAGTTTAAGAATGTCCAATTAAGATTATATTTATCAGAGTATTTTACAACATTCAATGTTATAACCATATATAATATATATATAATTGGTAACGTTTTTTTGTAACATAATAGTACTTGATTTTATTAATTGTTTGTTGCAATTTTTTTCTAAGATTTGAGGGTGTTCTATTATCTTAAACGAATGAAATATCTTCCGGATGAAAAATTGGATCCAAATGTTAGGAGTAAGTATTGATAATGTGTTTAATTAATCATAATTGACTATAATTTTTAATTACATATAAATTACATTACTTACACACGTATATATCATTATAACTTTATATAATGAATATTTTTCAAATTTAAAATAAGCAAATAAAACGAGTAATTATAACAATTAAATTACATGTAATTTAAATACTATTGTATTGTGCTTAATCCATTTTTTAGAATTCGTACATTATATACATATGAATAACATTAGTAATATTTCATATCAGAGGTAAATATATGTGACAATTGTGAGTATGTTTGTATAGAAATAAATTAAATACAATGTGTTTAAGTCTGAATATAAATATATTGCACATTGTTCAATATATTTTATACTGAAAAAGTGTAATTGGATATCGCTGAAAACATATGTATATACAACATAAGGATTAAGGAAGTAAATATATATTAAATTTAAAAAAACTGGTAGAGCCAATATTTGCTAATTACTTAATTTCATAACAATAAACACCACGCATATTATATTTTCACATGTTTGGGACTAGGTCTCATTAACTACAAAAAATATGAACTCAAAAAGCAGATGACCAGTTGATTGATATACATGTATGTCCTATTATTATAGTATACAATAATACTATATTTGAAACATGTATCCGTATTTGTAATATGTGAAATATCATAATAATATGTACACTTTAATATACTTGTTATGTACCATAAAAAATAAATAAATAAATAAAATGTATTAAATGTAATATAGTAAAATACATACTATTATCAAGTAATATATTAAATATAAGTAGCATGTTGAGGTTGCAAGAATTAGCATAACACAGTATATCATTATATTAAACATTTAAAAAATATGCTTCCCATGAAAATTATTCGATAAAATCGAATATTCTATTAATCGTATTCAATGCTAAGTATTTTTAAAGCATCATTGAAGTGGAATCACAAGTATTTCTTAAGTAAATATTTTCAATAAAAATACATGCATTATTATTTTAATAAATAAGACATTAGCTCTAACTATGTTTTCAAATGAAGCAGTAGGAACGTGTTCAGTAATATACCATCACATATCACAATTGATAAAAGTTTTGCTACGTTTGCTTAAATATCTGCTGTGTAATGTTAATGTCACCAGAACGTATATATGTATATCAGTTAACCCTTTAACTTCGGCAGATTAACTTGTTACCACAGGCAACTGCTGTTTTGTTAGTGAAACGTTGTATTAAATGATGCTAATCATTTAATATAAAGTAATACAAGTAATAATAATTACTTGATGTCAATGGCATTTCAAATAAAATATAAATAACCTGTTTCAATATTTTTAGATGTCCAAATGATTTACTACTTTTGCTTCTTCCTCGGAAATGTATTAACGTTAACACCTGATGGGGTAATATATTGCCCCAAATGTATTAACGTTAACACCTGATGGGGTAATATATTACCCCAAATGTGTAACTAATATTTATGCATGCATTATGTTAAAGCCATGTATTTTATTACAGCTTCCTAGTATATTGTCTGTACATATTCGATTGTAAGTGGATTATTACAGTTACTTTGCTTTGATAATTAAAACATTAATTCAAATGTGTGTAGTTAAATAGCGTACATTGACTTTGATTGGACGATCCTGAATTGATAAGCTGATATTGTTCGTGACATAATAGCTGATTATACAAAGATAAAAAGATTAGAAGTTTTTTACATAAACTAATACGTATTAATTCAATAAATTGTCTTCATTTCAAATGATTGATTGAGGTTACTTAATTGATACGATCGTTGGATCCATTTTAGAAGCATTTGGCAGCAGTATAAATTCATTTCTAAAACATATTATAAATACATATAGACACATATACCAATACTAAAAACGTAATACTCACCAAATGGTATAAAAAACAACGTTCCACGAAAACTACAGATATTGCACCAAACAATAAATGTTTTGAAGACATAAAAACGTAAATAAATCGTGTTAGCATTTGTATACACCTAATTGTAGTGTGTCCTAACCTGTATGAAATATCATATTTATAAATATTATAATATTCACACTAACATATAGTATATATTGTAGACCTAAACGCATAAACTATGGAACTAATTTACTCGAAACGTTCACATTACATACCGTTTTTGACGCATATCAATCTACTTGGGAAGCACGATTGACTGCTATGACTGTTTAAATATTGAAGCATATTCTGCTAACAAAAATCAAAATATTTAATTAAGATCAATTAAGATTTATAAATTGCAATATTGCAATTAGTTCAATATGGTAATTAATTCCCCCATGCGTACTTAGCTACGTGTTTGTCCGATGTTAAAGGGTTAATACGTGTAAATATATAGTAGGTAAAACATAATATCGGAGGTTGTGTGATTGCGTTTAAAATAATAATGTAAAAGTAAGACTAATTAATGTATATTGTGCAATGAATAATAATAAATGAAATTGTATATTTTCAGAATTTCGAATATTTGAATTATCGCGCTTGTACAAATATACAGATTTATTAATTTTGGAGCAATCTTCAATGTTTTCGGGAGATCCCGATTGGTCTGAAAAAGATCACAATGAAGAAGATAAAGCCGAAAATGCATTTGATGAAGTTATCACGACCTATAGTAGAAGTGCAGCTGTGGGATTAGGTTCAATGTGGGTAACATTCAAACATGCAGTCTATGTTCACGCTGTCAGTTACATATCTTATAACCGAATATTGCATCACAAGGTTAAGGTAAGCAGCTTATCAAACAGGTGTTTTATTTTATTTGTTAGCGAAGCGATACAGTTTACAACTTTTTATTTATAAAAGTAGTGCTGTATATATTTTTGTTTATATCGTTGAAAGGATATTATAAATTGTTTCTACTAATATTGAATCGCAATTATTGTAGTCGTAACATAATATTTATAGAATTGTATGGTGCATTGTTTAATCAAACAAAACACTGATATTAGATCACAAATAAGCGTAAGAGTGTATTTTTTTACAAAATTTAAGGAAATATCTTTTTGTAATATTGTATATTACGCAATAAATTTGAAGGAAAATGTGTTACACCTTTCCTCCATAAAAAGATCATACACATTATGGCTAATAATATTTTAGGAATATTTTTATTTTATTGACTTGGCTATAATGATGTATTATATTAAAATGTATAAACACAAACATGTTAAAGTAATTATTTTGAAATATCTGTATTTCATTAGCAGGAATCAAATAAGTGTTGATGATAACATAACATTATTTAAGACTTTTGATTGGTGAACATTTCAGTAATGCAAATAGCCTAAATAATACTGCAGCTCAAATCAGTTATTTTTTCTATTAACCTATTGGAATGTATGTATATGTTCAAAAGAAATCATTTATTTGACAATTGAGCATTAACATTAATATACCCGTAATATTAATTCTAATGATAATGCTTAATTACTAAATTACTTTCTCCGATAACAAATAAAAATCACATGTTGTATAAGTAATATAATTATGTATAACTAAACAAACAATATACACTTAAGTCGAAATTTAATTAACTAAAAAATTACGTATTTTATGCACACATGTCAATTTGTATTAACTGCAAAAGCTAAATATTGCAAGAACATGTCAAGTGGAAGGCATGCGTTATACACACAGAACGATATACACACATAATACAAATATCGAAAATATATTGTGTGTGATATGCAGAATTGAAAATGTGTTTAACATAAATTATACTTTGCTATTATCGATAAACAAAATGTAACAATAATATGTTTTAAATACACATACAACATTCAAAACATGTTATTCGTATTATTTTATTATTATTTTAATTTTACATTTTGAAGATGAGTCTGGAAAAACATAGTAGCTGTACCATGCATGGAAGCATTATTGCAAATTATTTGCTGAAGTTGAATTTTAAAAGCTTAAACGTCACCTGCATCAAGTGGATCATCAGAGAATATTCCTCGAATGCCCTAAAATAGGGGAAGAGAATTAATCATGCAACGATAGATCTAGTGTTCTATATTGTATGACCTGGGTTCTGGAACATATTCATGTTAAAGGAGCATTCGGTGAGGATGCCAAGTTTAGGTAGCATTGACAGAATACCTAATTTTGTACATCAGCAATCTTTGATGACACATATTAAATGCATTACTTGGAATTTACACAGTGACACAATTAAAATGTATAGAATGAATCATTACAACATACACATTTTTGACAATATTCTGTCTGCGTTTACCAGTTACAGTGATATATATATATAATATGTGTGTGCATATTGATATGTTAATATTTGAAAAACAAATCTCCCGCAATACGTTAATCTTCACACCGACCAGAGGTACTGCATTCACTCTGAACATTAGGGACCAGAAATATTGCTATGGACCATCTCTTCAATACTATAGTTTGTCCATTGTGCGTAAAATCTAACCACACTACTATTAGCATCTAGAATAAACAAAATAGTTAAAACATTTCAATTACTGTTTTAACTTAGCATCTACGAAATTCATACTCAATCTAAATTATTTTATTTTTAGTTTGAATTTGCAAATTTTGAATCTTGTTCATACAGTCTTTACTGTTTATGGTAAAGGCATTTAACCGTGCAGACTATTTCAGACAATTTATCAGCAATCATATCTAAAATGTTTATCATTTTTGTCATTTAGCTCACACTATATATTTAATATTAATAAAAAATATCGACACGGTTTTGAAATTGTACATTACTAAAGAAACACATCATAAATAAATTTAAAATATTTATTTATAATATGTATACTTCAAACAAAATATTCCAGAAACTATATTCAAATCTAACTTAACCACATCATTTTATTAATTTTGTGACCGTACTTTGTTAAATCATAAAGCGCAGTTATTTACTTTAAAACGTTGAGGTCGAAAGGTATAGTTAGTTATGTATTTAAAATTATGTGATAACTATGTATTAACAGTTTAACTACATATTTATGAATAGCGTGTTGTAACTATTTTAAAAAGAAATATAATCAATATATATCAGCATCACGGAAACTTGAATTTTAATGCATGTATTATACTGATGTATTTTATAATTTTATAATTTAATATATGTACTACAATTATACTTAACTTTGGTATTTTATGTCCTGTAAACAGTAATTAATTATATTAATACATTTTTGTTCAAATTGTTATAGAATCAAGTTGTATATTAATAGTATGTAACTGAAACATCTAAACCAACAATTAATGCTCAATCTGTATAAGTTGAGTAATATACATACATTATATATTATTTCAAAATTTTATTTGATTAAGTTATACATGTTATCTATTATCTTATATCGTATATACAACATCTGATTTAGAACATTATTAAGATATCATACATTTGAGAGATGCGGTTCATTTATTACTATTGCAACAGTAAATACATATATCAATAAATGCTTAAAAATATTGTAGTACTAAAAGTTAATGAAAATCACCACTTAGTGATTTTAATAATCTATAAAAACTGCTATTCCATAATGTTATTGAAATTGTTTTCCAAGTTACATTACTATGTATCAATATGTATATACATATATATATATATTAATGATTTATAGTATTGGGTAAAAGAAAAAAGACACGATACCATGTATTGCAAATTCGATGGCATATTTTGGTTACGACAGATATTCGGATGTGAACGCGAGCGAATAAAAACTCTAGGTATATCTTTTCAAAGATCTATTGAAGGATCTTTACAGCTTAATGATGTTTATATATTTGGACATGATAAAGATGGTGAGTATTTCAATACCATACATGTATTTTTTTTTCGAATGGAAATTATTAAAACTTATTTAATTTAAAAGAGTTTTTTTAGTTTTTACAATCAGACACTTACAATATATGTAGCATATTATTAATTTTGTTACTTGTTAGACCCGGATACATTTTAGGGTTGATAACTTTTAACTTTTGATATCTAACTTTTTTATAACCTTTTGAACAGTTGGATAGATAACTAGTTCAAGGAACTTATTAACAACCATTATTTTTTATATAGTCACTAGTACTTATATGTCGGTGTATATAAACCATTTTTGTAAACATGTACATATGTTATCTTGGGTGTAAAATGTAATTTTATTGTGTAGAGTTTAAAATTAAGTTAATAGTCATTATATTAGGGGTTTGGGAAATATACCTAACTAATAATATTATATCACAACTAGTTGAAACATTTAAATATGCTACGCACGATATATTATTGAATACAACACGCAAATCATTAACATATACTAGACGGTAAAATCAATAAACAAAATCAGATATATTAATTTCGTAATGCGTGTAGGTCTGAGATAAAAATAGTATTTGTTTAACTAAAACACATAATAACATATTCTGACATAGATAGTTGATGTGTAATAGGTATTCCTTATTTATGACAAGCCATATAATCGTATTAAGTGTATTGTTTTTCGTGAATCGTATAGTTATTTTTCACGATATATAATAAAACAGATATAACGTTTCCCTAGACGCAATAATATGTATGGTGCTATAAACTAATTGACATTTAATGAGCAAAATTAAAACTCAACGAGTAATAAAAACGGTATAATAAAAACCATGAATAGTTTAGCTTAGTGAATGTATTTGCTAACTATATATTCCATAATAGTATATGTATCTATATTTACAAAGAATTGGAACAACTTACGAATATAGTGATTTTTGTTACAATAATAAAATGTCAATTACACTTTTCATTAAGTTTCATACATAAGTTGTCATCCATTTTACAAATTAACATGTTTCCATTTTAAACACTTAACCATTGCAATTTTAATATTGTAGTTTTAAAACAATTGAGCTTCTATCCGATTGGATTTACGGAATTTCTAGTTAACGGATCAAGACGACTTACAGATCATGACGTACGTTCATGTCACACAACTCGTGCTGAAGAACGTTTCTTATTCAGATTAGAATTTTTACAAAAAACACACATTGCATACTTGGTGGTCCACTTGTACTACAAAGCAACTTTATACCCAGGTACTATAGCATATGTAAGTAAATGTTTGTTACATATAATGTTATATAATATCAACAGTTTTATATCGTAAAAGATTTATTATTATATGCACTTATTACACAACAAGTTACATTATATAATGCTAGATCGGATCATGTCAGTTTGTATGAAAACGCTGGGCAACGTATACGTTATTATGCGTTAAAGGCATATATTAATGCTTAATACTAGCAAACAGTATATCATATTTTGTAGTGTACATATACAGTGTAATACGGAACAACAAATTTTCAATAATAATAAGTAGTGAAAGTTACAATAATATGTGTCCATTTATAACATATATATATAAAATAATAAAAAACGAGGATCCGTGGTTAATGAGTATCGTATCCGACAATTGTATATTCATGAATATATATGTACTCTAACGAAATAATAACAACAGGAAAAACATCGTGACACATTTAACTATATTAGCGTTTGATAACCGCAAAATTAAATGTTTCCTGAAATGAAAAAACACCGATTTTGAAAATGTTGCCGGAAATTTGAAATTAAATATGTAAAAATATACCACGTACATAGATTTCTGCATAAAATATTAGTATTTAGATGTCCATGATCAAGTATTCTATCAGATATAACACTATGGATATCTAACATTCTTTCATTGAGTTTATAAATAATTCAATAAAAATCACCAATTTTTTTGTAAAAATGTTTTCTGAAAATATAAATGAAACATAAGGCTGCAAACTATATGCAGCATAGACATTGCTATAAGGTATTATACCAGAATGTCAATAAAACTTGTAAATCTTTATTAGACACATTTTACTCCTAATTTCAAAATAAGCACTAATCAAACACTAACTTTTCCGATGTTATTTTGAGATATAGACGACAAAAAATTATTAAAGAAAGAACACAACATTCACAGAGAAGTAAATAGTTATTATGATAAATGGAAAAGCGAAAAAAAGGTATGTGGATATTTGTACGGTTGTTGATATCGAAAATATGGATACTCAAAATAATATATGAATAATAGCTTCAGGCAAATGTTTAAGGCAATATTAAACATATACGCCGATAAACAGTTATTTTTAAACCAGAAACAGTATGGTTTACGATGGGTAAAAGAGAAAAACAAATGCACAGAGAGTGAGGGTAGAGAAAGAACTGGGAACAGTTGAGTGGAAACGATGACAGACTTTATGATTTTATTTTACAAACAATGCAAGTCCGTGACTGATCAATGAGTAGTTAGTACATCGTTGAGGTTGAGAGGTTGGTGTGTGCACCGATGTACACATTATATGGCTTTCTATACTCTTCACAGGAATTCTTATGGACGATTACTTTGAAGAATTTAACCCTTATACTGTCATTCAAATCGGTTTGCACCAACCTGTCATTAGATAAATTGTGTAGTTATTATACTTTTCATATATAATATCATATATTTTACAAAGTATAGCATATATACAAAGCGTTTTTGATAACATATTTCTGCCATTATATATTGCTGCAACTAACTCTGTTGTCAAGTGGTTGTGGTTGCATGCTATTTTCTTGTCGTAAACTAAATATTGGAATACCAGTATTTTGAACCTGTTTGTACAAATGATTATTCCGACCGTGGCGAAGAGTGCCATAATTAATGTAAACTGAAATTCCAGTTGCTTAATAAAGGCTTTCTGTTAAAGATTGTGTTTATCAGCCTTCATGAACAAGTAAGCATTGTAAGCATCTAGAATATTGTAGAAGACAATGGCCAACATATTATACCGATATCTTTCGGAAATTAAATTCATCCACATTTTAGTCCAGTAGATCAATTCCGGCTTATTATATACAAAATATTACATTAAAACACTGGTCCTTAACATAGGTTGAAAATTTCGGCATGTCAATTGGTAAATTTAAATTGATGTCTAAAATAATAATTATGCCATGGTATAGTTGAATTATTTGTTATTATTTAGATCAGAAGAAATTTCGATTTTACAGTAATTAAAGGGGAAGTAAGACTATCAAGGTTAAGAACCACTACACTAAAATGACCCCTATCGCAACATGTATTCAATCCGTATGTGAAAAATGAAGAAAAAAAATCTATAGTTTTTAATAATTAATATGTATTAGCTACAAACATGTTGAAGGGTTATCATGTCACTACTTTTATAATCAACAGTATGACACATATTTTACATAAAATAGACGTATTGTGACAATTTCAGAAATAAATCATAATATTAAATTTTAACATTTGAAAAGCTACAAAATGTAGCTGATTACTGAAAAATAGTTAAAATTTAGCTTTTGTCCAGATTGTGTTTGTGCACAGTCAAGGCATTTTTATCACTGAAACGTTTGATAGCCGTTCGGTGATCCACTTTCTTTATTCTTGCCAATCGATTAGGGTCATCAACATATATTCAGTCGCATCATAGCATACTTGTTTGTAGATTATTCCCGAAGTAATGAGTAGATCGGGCTTTTCTCTTGTTTTGCATAAATGATTGAACAATGACTGTACCATTTTGCCAAATTATTTTGTTTAAAATTTTGACAGAAAATAGTACCCAGAATACCTGTATGTTTGCATAATGAGCTTTACTTCCCTATTTTCCTTTCCTTCTCCATCTCTGATGGTCCATCACATATGTCCTATTCTGAGTATGCTGTGCTCTTTTCATTAAACATAGTGCCACACTTCTTTGCCTCTTTTGTTATTTAACAGCACTTCTCTCGACAATGTTGTTTTACTTAAACCCCTACTATGCCAGACAATTGACCGCGGTAGTGTACACTATACCCGAATCGTAAATAGGAAATTAAACACGCAATAGTACAAGTAAAAAAATGTTTTATTTTAACATTTGACATTATATTTACACACATAATAAATATTTTATTGTGTTGAATGTACACAATGCAATTTATTATACAGTCAAATGACTTGTAAACCAAAATATTATACCATGACCCACTATAACAACCCACCATCACACTGATTATAATTAAATAAGTACATTAATCAAAGTTTGGTAATTCACAGTAAACACAGACAATTCGGATATTTATAGTCAGTAATGTTTGTGAGCAATAAGTATTATAATAAGGAATAGGATTATTTCAAATACAAGTACACTTATTGAGAGAGACAAACAACATATACTTTCTAGCAACATGTACCACAACAGTAAATATTCCACACATTACATGTTTTTAGGTTTGTTTGTGTGGCACCGTCAACATGTCATTCTCCGATAAAGTTATTCGAAAACAACTAGCTAATGTCTTCAAAGTGAGAGAATTGGACGCTGGCGTCTCATTATTTATTCCTGTCAAATTTGTTTTGACAAGTCAAACGAAAATTATGACACGAAGAGGTGCACATTTTAGTATCAATTGCAACGATGAAGGCATTTAATACTTTATACATGTTAGGCATATTAGCAGTAGCTATAAATGTCTCTCCACTCGTAACATGTAATAGGATTACTGTACATTGGCATAATACGTTAACATTTGAAACTGATTTTGTGTACACAATAACTATCAAGTCTCAGTATACATGACTTTAAACATAAAATAAAAATAAGCACGCTTTACAAGCTTTCATTATATTGTCAAATAAACGGTTCAACAATGTAGTATGTTAAAAAATATTGTATGTGCTGCAAAATTCTAATTAATTTCTTTCAAAAGTTCGTATATATCGAATTTTTTTATAATCACTTGAAGTGTTCATATATGCAAATTTGAGCAGGCACTGAAACAAATATTAGTATATTATAAACATATGAGTAATATAAGAAATTATTGTGAAGGAAATGTTGATATCGATTTTTTAAATGCACAGTAACAAACATAAATTGGACTACCGGACAGATGACTGGCCTGGAAGTGTGGTGTTAATTGCAGTACACTATATATTACATAATACGTTTCACTTTTTCTCCACCTGTAGAAACGTAGCAGTCGCATGCGATACAATTGTCGTGGAAAATAACAATTTACAAGTGATATTTCGTTTTTATTGTGAATATGTCGACTACATGTATTTAGTTTATTTTATATATTAATAGGTGTATGATGATGTCTATAAAAGAAGCGTTTGTTTCCGATCCACACTGAAGCATACAGAACAAATAGTCAATTTGCCGTGCTATCAGTTTGGAATAAGGATGGACTTAGTAACGCCTATAAAAAAACATGAAGATAGAATAATTTGCGAAATAAATGTTTATGGATATTATGGTAAAAAGAAAATATACGTATAACATTTAATTTAATGTATAACCATGTATAAGTTGAGGTTGTTTGGCCATACCCGATTAGGAGATATAGCAAAAAAACAACACTTTTGTTGGGTAATATACAGATATTTAATAGCAAGACGTTTCGGTATCTGACGAAGATACCGAAACG
>JAYRBW010010708.1:0-13315 GCA_036023295.1 Invenusta paracnida
GCTAGGCATGGTTAGTGAGGAGGCGGGATCTATAAAGGTTTACATAGATATAATAAAGAGAGAGGGGAGGCGGGTAGTTAGTCAAAACAAGGTCTCTTGGTAGATAGTTCGAGGATTCGAGGAAGGATGAGGGCTCTCTCAATAGGGCCGAGTCAGTAGTTTCCATACGGAAGAGACGAGTTCATATCCATCCACGTCCGTTTGTCCTCGAAGAAGGATAGGCTCTTTTTCCTATATGCTGTAGATCCATCCGATCCTTCGCTGTTACATGATGAAACGTTGTTTGTTGTTCATAGGCCTCCTTGTAATTTTCATGCGAAATCTCCAGTGAGAGTGTGCTCCAGCACACCCTTTTGGTCCGTTTGATTTCCCTCGCATCTTATGTCATCATCGAGTAGGTCTTTGGACGCAGAAGCACCCACTCTCGAAAAGGTTTGCCTGCGGCCTCGTCCTTGATACAGCCCACTTCGCTTTATTGTTTTTGGAGAAGAAGGAATGGTCCTTGGGGAAGTTTGAGCTGTCGAGAATATTGTCCTCTATTAAACGCGGCATCAGTTGTTCGTTGTCGGAAATGTTGGTGGCCTTTAAAAAGATGGAATCGGTATCTCCTCCTGCGATCTAAATCTTGCCTCTGAATTCGTCAGCGTATCGGGTAAGAGTGGATTAATAAAGCTCATACATTGTAAGCTTTGACAGATCCAAGACGGCTTGTCCGATGAAGATGGGCTTGTTCAAAACTACCCTATCCGTGGCTAGGTTGATGCCTGCGAGGGAGGGATTGAATTGTATTGAGGATAGGTACTCAGATCGGGATGCGTAGGTGGTGAGTGACTCAGCCGAGGTGCAGAGACGGAACTTCATTCTAATAGAGAGGTAGAGGGGTGACATGCATTAGAAAATGAATCATTATTAGAGAAAGAAACGGTGCTTACCTCTTGCGAACGTTTTCCATTGTCTTTCCGAAGAGACTGTTGTTCTTGAGCTTATAAAAATCTTTCTCAAAGGTGGAGGCGGCCTGCTAACGTCGCTTGGAGTTGTAGGCAATGTAGGGCTCAAAAAATGCTGCTTGATGGAATTTCATTGCGCGGTGTACCTTCATGGTAGTTAGGCCCATGCGGAGGTAGAATTGTAGTAGACGGCCGTGGATGACATAGTTTTCTTTATCCCAGTGAGTCAACATGAGCTTACGAGTCCCCTTATAAGATTTCTCCTGATCATCATGGAGATGGTTCCACTGCTCCTTCATGAAAGAGGAGAGACATCTTTCCGGGATAGTACAGGATTCTGGTGCCAGCGGGAGATCGCAGGTCTTGTCTTGTACATCGACTGGATAGTGTAGGTCTACTTCAAGGATATGGCCAGTATCTCCGTTTTAATCGAAAGAGTTGATATCTAGGTGGTCAATTTCTTCTTCTGTCATCCATTTAAAGTCTGCTGGGGTAGTTTCTGGGAGAGGGCGTTGCCATACAGGTTGTTGGCGTCTACATAGAGCATTTCAACCTAGAGCTCGTCAGCATTGAAGGTGTCTGGAATTCTTGGTGTATTCGCTACAACGTGATGCGAGTTGATGAAGGTCATCTCCCCTTTAATACCGCTCTCCACAAAACAGTACGTCTCTGCATCCTTGATCAAGTCGACCTGAAGGGGGGTTAGGGAGAGAGAAAATTAATAGGAGTTCATACAAGGCACATACACACCATATTTGCCTGCGCAGTAGTCATTTTGAAGGCTTAGATCCAATTGAGGCCGGGAAGAGTCAGGTAGTAGCAGAGGTCTAGTCCATCCTCCCTGAGCGTGAGAGCTCGAAAGGTCTCAAATAAATCAGCCAACTGGAATACATCGAGCGTGAGATAGGCCAATATATAGTATCTTAGTGTCCCACATCCAAGAGTATCCCATGCGAGTTGGTCTGTGCGTAATCCTCTGGGCTGCACTCCTTCTGAGATAGGCTGTCGAAATAAGCGTCCCGCGGTGGTAGTATACGTTCCTTCAATCGGTCGGGGCCAGTGAGGTGACTGTAGCGAAACACCCTCTTGCGAAAAGCGATCTTGTTGAAACTGTTGTCATCATTTAAGAGTCGATGAGTGTGATTCAGCTGCTTGGGAGAAAGATCCTTTACCAAGGAGTCAAGAGAAGACATCATAAATTGTAGAGAGTCCCGAAAGCCGATATTCATTGTCCGCACGCGCTGATCCTCCTCGTCATTGATAATATATGCCTCTATAGTAAAGTCCACGTCCAACGCCATGTAGCGCTCCTTTGTCCGGGAGATAACAGAGACCTCCCATCCGGCCACATTTCCAAGAGCCTCTGCGCAGATGATGTGGGAATCATAGCCCCAGAATTTATAGAAAAAGACTGGAAGAAAGTTGTCTCCCAGCCTCATCTTCCCATTACACTCCTGGCAGGCCGCACCGCGATATGCACCTGAATAGTGAGAGAAATATATGTATATTTTAGAGAGATATGGGGGGAAATTAGTGAGAGATAAAAGTTTAACTTACCAGTAAGATTGTCATTTTCTCGGAATCTCCAGCGCTTCTTTGTCGGGTCCTTCTTATCAAATTCGATGTTGCAAATATAACACCGTTTCCATATGCAGTGCTCCTTAACATCCCTTGTTGTCATGACGACCTTCTGGTTACCGTGCTCCTGGTTCCACTTGAAAGCTTCCTTGGCAATATTGGTGAGAGATACCATGGCATCGTAAATACAATGCTGTCCTGTAAAAACTTTGTATCGTCCGGAGATGGGTGGGGCCTTCAAGTCTGGGTGCGGTACAAGGAGATAGGAAATGGCAGCTGCCTTGTGGGTGATTCTTTTTGTTACAGTCATGAGTTACAGGATGGGGCCTCTCTTTATCTTCTTCGAGAAAGCTTTTTATATCTGCATACACGACATAGGGGAGGCGTTGGATGGCTTGCCACTTTTCACACTTGTGAAAGCACTTGTATTCAGCTGGGACGAGGGTTTCAGGTTGCCCTGTGTAGCAGTACTCTCTGTGTTTCTCCAAGTACTCTCCTTTCTTAAAGGGCTGGAGGCAGCGCTAGCAGTGCTTGTATTCATGATGTGTCTGGTTTTTTTTCTTGAGGCTGTTGAGAAGACGATCGATATGGGCCACTCCAACGTAGTGTGCCGTGTGATCCTCATCGCGCTGGTAAGTCAGAACGTTGATGATTATTGGCTCTCCGTCGTTCTCCCCATAAACCTATTGCCGCGGATAGCCACAAGCACGTAACATCCTAACTGGGTGGTCATCGTCCTCCTCCTCCCACTCGAGTAGGTTGATGAAGATTCCAGGGTTATGGCGCTCCAAGTGGGGTATATCACCGGCAGTGATTTGGAAGGTCAGTCCCTTAAAGTGGAGCTCATCCTCCCACTCTTTGTAGACTGCAGGGCGGTATCGATTGCATTTAACATTATCATTGTGTAGTATTGATAAAACCACATACTTAAAGCAGTCCTCTCGTATCCCATTGTCCACGTTCACTACAGCCTGCTTGGCCTTCAGTCGGGGAGGTAGCTCAGTGAAACTCTTTCCGCTTCTCTTTGGGATAGTATGGTACCTCACGATTTGCATATCAAACCACTCTACTTTTTTAATGATCCAGTTTGATCTGTTCTGGATAAAATCCTCAACCAGACGTAGGAGACCAGGGTACATGTAGTCGAAAAAAGTTATCGTGTTGACGACTCTCGAGGCCATAGAGAAGAGTTACTGCTCCGATAGTAGGATTCCACTTGTGTGATGGTCTACATTGATAATAGGGATGGCCAGGACTGGGTGGACTTTACTTTCGATGGTGTATTGCATGGTGAGGAGTGACGAGTATACGACCGTACGCGAGTGTAATGTAAAGTAGAATGAGCGAAAACATAAACGCGCGTTCCTTTTGAAACTATTACAGTCATCTCATTGGCTGGCGCTGCTTGCTCGATTCTGATTGATCGAGAGGTTCGCAAGTGATGTGCAGGTGATGGGGCAGGGGTGGGAGGGGGAGGGGTGAGTTCGGGATACCCCAACCCTACTACTTATGTTTTCTAAAAGATATATTTACATATTATATATAATTGGACAAATAGAAAGAGTTCATTGAAGAACCATTTTCGAAAAGCTTGAGGTCGAGAGTTCATCAAAGAACCCTTTCGCTAATGAATCTTTTAAGAACCCTTTTTCACTGAAGAACCTTCCAAAGACCTTTTTTCTGACAGTGCAAAAGATAATAATAATAACAATAAGGCTTTATTTCCACTGCTTACACAGAAGTGCAGTGCAGTGTAGGAACGATCAGTATATACATAATAATGATACAAAAAGAATTGGTACAATTATACAGAATGGGTGTTTTGGTTGAAGCTTCTTGGAGCCCAAAAACGGAATGCTTGTTCTCCGAACTTCGTCTTGGTTGTAGTCGTGCGTAGGTCTCCTCTTGTCTGAAATCTCCCATAGCTTGTCTGTGCTCTAGCCATGCATTCAACTTTCTCTAAGAAATCTCTCAAATGTGTCTCCATGGAAATTCTTACCAGTTACCCAATCTCATTGCATGCGAGGAACCATTCGGAACGTTTGTTACCGATGCATGTCTCTATGAATGCTATTATGGCGCCAGCTTCTCGGATCTCTAGCCGGGTCATCCACGGTTTAGGCATTTTAATGGGAGGCACTATCCCAATTGTCCCAAGTCGTCCCTTTGTTCTTTTGTAGGAAATCTTTAACCAAACCATCTCCATTGTTTGGTGCTTGACTTTTTGATGAACAGTTAAACGAAAGCCTGGTAGTTGCCACACAATAAGTCTACTGCTGGCAATTTGGTACTCAAAAGATCTTTCGTCACTAAAGCACACACGAAGCCAATCGTCTATCGTCCAGTTGCATAGCCTAATTAATTAAAAATTATGAACGTTTAATAATACATTTTGAGAGGACAAAAAGTTTGTTTAAAAATAAAAGCCTTAATCGATTATTTAATAATTCTTTTATTTTAATTTTTGGTTTTCATACACAAACTTTGGCTTCGGCTAAATTTAATAACAGTTTGATTGTATATATTGGTCACTTTATAAAATTTATGTTGTGTTTAGTATTTATAAAATAACGCCCTCTTATATGTATAGACTCTTATTAATTCACACATCCATTTTATGTCGACTATTCAAGTAACATATGCAGGCCTCTACGAACTGCAAGTTAAGTTAGGTCCTTTTAATCCCCTAATACCGGAATTTAAAGTGACTAGGCTAATAGGTGCTCCAAAAATGTCAAACTTCCGTTTTGAGAAAAGGCTTGACATTTTGTTGGTAATACAACGATATTATTTTGTAATAAATTCCATTTAGAAAGTCACCAAAAAAAGATGTTTAATCTAAAATTAGGTAAGAATGCATTAATCTGAAAGAACATCATTTTGTCAACAAGAAATATATTATACTTTATTATTATTACTGTTTGACTTCCGCACATGTGTTTCATTTGCATTGGTTGAAATCTGTGGCCCCGAAAGATGTCAGACATCTTTCCATAGGTTGTCAGAACTTTAGCCATGCATTCAACTTCCACTAAGAAATCTCTCAAATGTGTTTCCATGGAAACTCTTATCAATTCCCGAAGCTCATTGCTTGCGAAGACCCATTCGGAACGTCTGGTACTGATGTCTCTATGAAGGCTATTTTGACGCTAATTTTCCAAATATGTGGCCGGGTCATCCACGGTTTAGATATTTTACTTGGAGGTACTGTCCCAATGCACTCTCTTGTTGCCATGTCGACAGCATTCTACAGAATTATGAGCTTAGAGTCACTTTGTCCAAAAGTATAGGTTTACCTTTCGTCCGTGGAGGGGGTGGTGGCTAAATATGTTGTACTACATTTAATTATTTCCAAAAGTATGTTAGCATAGTCAAAATTCTATTAAATGTTTTCGTTGGTTAGATTGAAGTGTTTTACTCAACGAATAAAAAAATCAGGATAATAAATGTTTTCGCTCAAGCAATATTGACAAAGACTTTGTAATGGGTATACCACCCCACCCATCACCTCAGAAAAAAGTTCCTTGATAGCTCGATCTATAGGGTCATCGAGAAAAGGGAAATGGAACGTATTTATTTACTTTTTTCAGTTCAGAGGTCGTTTTGGCCTATTGATTCTATTACGCCAATCAAGAATATAACATACGTATATTTGTGCCAAACTGGTGACACATGTTATTATTTTGCGATAAATTCTTTATAACTTATACTTAAACAAAATCAGTATTCAGCCACATTTTTTAAAAGTAATACGATAGATGGAATAATTTTTCTACATATTAATGCAATTGAAATGTGCTCTTGAAAATTTGAATTAATAATTTTTAGTTCTAATATTCTGCTTGACACATAGCATACTTTTACTAAATATTGATTTTTATTCACCGTCAATGTTATTCAAAAAGCGGCTGTTCAAAACATTTTTTTCATTTCGAGTTAGAGTATGATTATTGGCTCTTGAAATTTACGTTGATAGATTAAATTTTAGCTTCGGAATGAAGTGATTTCAAATATAAAATAACGCTACGCGTAATCTACTTGACAAAATTGTTTGGTCTGGTGAAGCCCAGTTCAAGTTGTCAGGCCACTTCAATAGACACAATTGCGTATACTTGAGCACTGAGAACCATCATCACTATTGAGAATCGGGGTATTGCAGTGTGGACTGTGTTGGATGTGGTTATGTTTACCATTGACATTATCGTAGCGCGTAGTCGTGTATTGAAAAGCGTGTGTAGTTTAAAACTCACACGCTTCTAGTGTTAATAAACGATTTAAAACTTGGTTAATTGACATATGTATTTCATGTCGGAACACTATATTGAACTGTCCCAATTGAATTGTCCCAAAATATTGAAAGTTAAGTTGATTCACCTTAAGGCCACAACCTGACATGTAACAAGATCTTGAATGTAATTATCAATTTGCAATTAGTTTTATAACTAAGACCTGGGATTTTGTATTACAACCTGATTGTAGCTGAGATATAATGGAATAATTAAAGCGGCTTGCCACAAACAGAAATTTTCTACATAAGACATTATATTTATATTTTTAAATTATCAAATAGATGTAGGTTCACTGGAGCATCATCGTTGCTATACAATAAGAGAATAAAGAACAAACTGGTGGTAAAAATGGTTTATTTAACATTCTGGGAAGGATACTTACCTTATCAAGTGATATGTAAATTATGATAAAATATCCGGTATTGAGGTTATATACGATCCGAGTTACATAATCGGATAAAAGAGAGATGGACAAACAATGCTTGTTAAATGGGATGTGTAATTGTAATATCTAAAATATACTAATGTTCGAACAGTTCTTAAATGATGTTATAAGAATTGGGAATAGGTAACAAGAACAGCTATGTAGGTAATAAAGGGAATGGTAGAATATTCGCATAAACTACAATTTATACAAATTGAATATTTTAGTAATTAATAAGGATGCATAATTGTGGTCTCTGGTAAGGATGGACAGGGTGTGTAGATTGACAACAGACATTTGTGTTTGAATACGGAGTTGTATGTGTTTTAAGTGTGTTTCTTGAAACGTTGATGTAATTTACTAATTGTATTGCTTGTGTTGATAGGCGCATTTAGTGCATTTCAATGAGTAGACACAGTAATTATAAGTGTACAAACCATTGTTTAATTTATAGTTTTTAGCTCAATATTTTATTTGGGACCGCCTTTTGAATATGTTTCGTTAAACTTTTGCGTTGTGTGTTTTAAAAATCTTCTTTCGTTTAGAGTTTGAAATGTCGGATAAGAAAGGAAACTTAAAGTAAGCATTTTGTTTTTTTTGAGTTAGTTTAATTCTGTATTTTATATTTAGTGATTGTATGGATTTTGCTTTCACGATAGTTGCATAGGCGTAAACGAGTTTTGAACATTTTGATCTCTGATATTTCATCAGAAATTCGTTTGAATCCATTTACTTTTCTCATAAGTTTATTCGTTGCTATGTTTCGTTTCGCTTTGTTTCGTTTCAAAAGTGGCTTTTAAACTTTCTTATTGAAAACAATGAATGTTGTGTTATCATTGGCATCAATTTAGATCTGAAGTATAGGAAGTCAAAACTATTAATCTCATCTGAATTTTCAATCTCGAATTTTATAAAGGAGTGTTGGAAGTTTAATGTGTCAAAGATGCGGCCAGCTTCTTTAAGGAGGTTGTGAGGATGCGGATGTCGTGGACTTAACGTCAAAAGATTCTGATGTTATGGTTATTGTTGAGTGCATTTGCATATAAGTCTTTCAAGAGATGCCGTTCCACATATTGCTTTTGAGAGGTCTTTTATTTCTGTGTTCAAATTAATTGAATTGTATCTGTGTAAAATCGGTTTTAGTTTGTAAAAGAATGTATATTTTGAATTTGGTTATCCATTTAGAAGTCTAAATTTCTAACCATTTGACCATCTCCCTCTAAAAGTTTAGCGTGGTAAAGCTTATTTAATCTTTCACATTCGTGTATGACTCACTGGATTGTTAGCCACGCTATCTAATAATAATAAGCTTCTGCAGCTCAAACTCCCTGTAAACAACCATATAGTAATATGTTTAATGTTCACATCGTATCCCACAAATAGACCAACTTTATTGATAAATGTTAGTTGAAAGTGGTTTCAAAGTTTGAGCTGCCGAAGTTTATTATTATCCAGTGCAATCCAGTGGTCCAGCGTTCACATAAAGACTACTTACTCCGGGGTATAGCTGGTTTTGGGTAAAACACATTCATGTTTGTAATTATTATTATAACTTATCCAGCTCAAAGACCGCTTCCAACTCGTATTTTACCTCCTAAAGATGAAATAATAGACTCTATTATTGGTATTTTCTTACAACACAAAGAAGAACGAAAAGATTTGTTCGATTATATTTGAGAAATATGTTAATAATTCAGACATATACGCAGGTAAATTGTCGTGTTTTAAAACAGTTGTGTGACAGAATAAATGTAATCAAATTGATACAATTCCCTTTTAATGCATTGACATTTTCATGAAAAGGAAAAGTTTGCTGCTTTCTTATAACTTTCTAGGAATATTATAAAATACTATTATTAATTTTATAAATATAAATTAAACCTCTTCATTATGGCTAAGCTATAGAAAATACAATAGGCTAAACATTTTATAATTATTTCTGACAAATAATTATAGATTTTTTGTCTTGTACCTATTGAGATATATATACAATGAAAATACATGGTTTACTTAAAAAATATGCTTTGAAGTTGTAAGATTATTTGAAAATAGCATTTATTAATATGGTTATTAATTTGTATTAATTAATGGTGATTATTTGTACAAAAATAATAATTTTGCAACTATAAAAAATAAAATAATTGACATAAATGTAATACACATATTATTGATGATGCAATATAACAATTAACTAAGCTATTAATTACTTTAAAACATTTAAAGGAAAATTTATAAACATGTTTTATATAATAGAGATTGAGTTTTAATATGTTTCACGTAATATGTATATGCCATTTATATAAATTTATTATTTATGTATCAAACGAAAATGGTTAATTTGAACATATTTTTCAAAAACGATTCATGTTTATGGAGAAAATTTTAACTGCTTATATTTTATTTTATTGAATGAGTTTTATGTTATTAATTGAAAATATATATAAATTATGTTATTAATATGGAAGTAGCATTTAAATCGATTTTAAAATGAATTGTTAAATATATTATCTACTTACAGACGAAAGTTGCGCTCGACAAGGAAATAAAGCATTCGATTGAAGTAATTAAAGAGAATCTTTTCATTCTTAAAAGTGAAGAAAGTCATTCAGATGAATCATTGCTTTCTGTTGTCGAGAAGATTAACTGGGAAATAATAATGAATCCCTTTATTAGGAAATCTGTCGATAAAGTATACATTTTACAAAAGCTGGCTGACGTCTTCATAGAACAATGAGGAGTTTCACTTTATCTGAAAGAAATTCTTGCAAGACACGCGTCATTAAGAGAAAAAGACTGGGATTGTAGACTGATTCTCAATAGTATGTTTAGTTCACTGGACTATATGTCAGACTTCTCCGAAAGGTTTGCAATCGCATTGTGTAGCAACGATACTTGGTTTATTCTAATAAAGACATTTCTGACGATGTTTGAAACAACTGAATATAATCACTTTGATTGGGTAAGTATATTTATTTATTACATTTTTTATAAAATGTTATTATTTTCAGAAAGTAGAGTATATTGTAATATTTATATTTCAGCATTTAAGGTATTAAATTTGTAAGTTTTTTGTATGAAATTTATGTAAAATCTTTTTCACCGTTACATGAATGCATTACGTAGATAAGATAAGAAGAACTTTATTCAAACAACAAACATATCGGTTGTAGGTTATAAATGGCAGTTGATACAGTGACGAGTAAAAAAGGTAAATACAGTAATCAAAGCGCAGGTATAGCATAAGTGAAGCTGAAAGTAAGACTGGTAACGGACACGCATATAAAAGGAAAGAAAATATAACAAGTAAAATTAAACAGGTATGAAGAGAAAACTAAAGAACGGCCGCAAATCAATGTGCTGTCAACAGGTAACTGATAATTGATTCTTGTAGTCTTCAGGTTTTGACGAATGGTTTGCGAGACGGGTTTACTAAGTAGTGCATTGATGGAAGGCCGCGTTTTGAGGAGGTCTTGTAGAGGGTGGCTTGTATGGGCGAATTGGGTGCAACCTTCTTGCACAGAGAGGTAGTGAAGTCTGAAAGATTCACTCTAGGTTCGCGGTCGATGACGTAACTAGCTCGGTGCTCGAAGTTAGTTTGTGCTGCTCATATTGCACATAGCTGGATAGCCGTAAGTAAGGACGGGTCTGATAAGGGCCTCATATACATTCCACATTTCGCACATCGGGGTGTTGATCGATCGGAGAATTTTGAGATTGTAGAGTCTCTTTGAAGCTTTTTTAATGGTGAGTGAGACATGAGCGTCACATGTAAAATTGGCTGAGATCGTGATGCTGAGAAGTTTGGTGTTGTACTTGGTCGATAATGGTTCCGGGAGATGACTGAAGTAGACATATAGGGAGGTGATTGTTAGTGACGTGGATCAGTTTATGAGTTTTATGGAAATTTATTGTGAGGCTGTTGTCTCCAGCCCAGTTTACAAGGTGGTCGAATTCTCTCTGTAGGTCATCATAAGAATCGGCTCTTTTGAAGTGTTGAATAGTAAAGTCGTCCACAAATTTGATGACTGACGTGTTCAGATACAATGGATGGTAGCTGTTGGCGACACACGAACACAGAAATGGGGCTATAATGCTACTTTGGGGAACTCCATGATAAATATACATTTTAATAAATTCATAATATATGAATTGAGCTGCGAAATTGATTCATTATTTATTTATTTATTTTTATCGAATTATTGCTACACTTTTATATTAAATTTGTATATTTTTTAATTTTATGACATTCATTATTAGTATTTTAATTCTACTTTTCTTAGTGATCACTACATTTCTGTTTTTATTTAAAATATTCGATTAATATTAAACTAAACATATAAACTCGAATATAACTGTTCACTATATATTTGAATATCCATAACCATTTTTCTGTAAAAGTTTTAGTTATCCGAATTAAAAAATAATAAAATTTCATTTGAAAATGTTCAACTGTATTATTTAATTTAATGCAATGTATGAACGTGTGTATATCTGTTTACTTTGAGCTTACGACATGTCCGATATAGACTGAGTTTGGTTTCATTCAATTAGTGAGTCAGAATCGAGAATGTCATGACAGCGGCGTTGGTGATCATTAGAGTGACGCAACGTGGGCCGCAGATAACAATGATCTGATTTAAGTATAAAAGCATTCTCTAAAGATATGATAATATATGCAAATCATTTAATCTTCTTTTCCATGTGATATTTAAATAGTAGCACAGTAGTTTAAATATATTCCTTTTTACATATCGCGTCTGTTTAACCGACATGATAATCTTATTAGATCAGTCTGGCAATATCCCGTGCAGAGCGTGTTTCGTCACTTCAATCGTTCCAACGGCAATTGCAATTTTAAGTCAGTTGATTATAATTTGAGGGTCATATTACTTCAACAAAGTGAATTCAGATCGCAGTTGGTAATAGAGATATAACATTTTGTTAAACAGATTTTAGTAATTAAACAGTAACTTAAATGTAGAAGCCCAAGACATGTCTAAATATAGTTGTACTTGAATAGTGTCAAATTCAGTTTAATTAAATATTTTGCTGTATTTCAATTATTCAGACAGCTCAAACACATATATGCAGACGTACACACATTGCACTAATTATTATATTATATTATTATTCTATAGATTATATTTGGAAGATTTCTATTAATTGGTATTTTTATTTTATTTTACATCCAAAGTCTTCTCACGAAACTATCGAACTACTGATAACAATTGCTTACAACTGCGTGCGCGAGGGTACCTCAACAAATATCTCTCGGATGCATGACAATGGAATTATTGATGTTTTGAAACCATTTTTGCAATCTACAAACAGAGAGATAAAAGTAAGAATACACATTTATTTTGTAAACAACCGACTAATTAAGCATTTGGAAATGTTTATTTTTGAACTTATGATTCTTCATCTTAGATGTACGCTTTTCTCTTCTGCGCGTACGTCGCAAAAGAGGAGGACGCTGACATTTTGAAAGATTGGACAAAGGAAGACAAGGATAATTTCAAAGCAGTAAACGATTCAATCCAAGTGAGACATGGGAATATATTTAATAACCTATAAGAGGAGTCTCTGAGTGAGACACAAACATGGGAAGTGTTTTAATACCCACATTTAAATTTTGAAGTTTTTTTAATAACGTTCAAAATAAACTTAGTTTGTAGTTCGGACATAAAATTAATTTCTTCAACTGCCTTTCGTCTCGCCTCTTGCTCGGTTAAAAATAGTACCGAAATAAACAAATACTAGTGAGACACTAATTAAACACAACATTTCTCCCCGTATTAACAACTTATATAATATTTCAGGAGATAAACTTGAGTCAATTATACGACAACTTCTTCGGACACTTTTCTCGATTTTCCTCATTTCAAGAGTTATAGCCATTGTAATGTTCAATTTTTGGAGAACACTTGAATCCTGAAAACGAAACCAATTAGAGTTACAGATTCTCAACGCTAGGAACACCATAGAGACTTGAAACCATCACCAATTCCTCGAAAATAACGGTATAATCTGCATCATTCTCTGGAGTGCGTGACATCCTTGGTCAACCGTCACCCACT
>JAYRBW010010719.1:0-13315 GCA_036023295.1 Invenusta paracnida
AATTTGAATTTGGCGCAAAATTTTTTATTTGCCATGGAGTCTTGTTGCCAGGGGGGGGGGGGTTTGTTCTCGCGGTCCACCTCCCCTATTACTTAGATACAGATGATTTATTTTTCAATTATAATATAAGTATTATAAGTTCAAAAATGGAATCATGTTAAGGCGATAGCGATAGCGATAATCTCCATTGTATATAACGAATATTTGTATTACAATAAAACTATCATTAGTTTATAATTTCACAAACCAGCCATCTGTATCATATCAATTGGTAAAATATAGTTAGTTTAATCATTTTTCGAATTTCTGCAAAAAAATTATTTTTAGCATATAAATTGAAACTATTATTATTAGAAGGACTTTTGCAATTTGTTGGCAAAATCCTATTATATAATTTATAAACAAGTTCTGAAGATATTTATACTAAAATTTTTCATCAATAAAAGCAATACAATATCTTACCTAACATTATGTTACGAAATAATAGAGTAGAAGTGATATGAAAATTACACTAAAAACCAAATGGCCCGATTTCATAAAGCGGTTCTAGCCTAGAACCAGTTCTTACTAGAACCGCTTTATGAAATCGGGCCATAGTGTCTAAAAATGTCAATTTAAAGATAAATCGGAAAATCTTAACATGACAATATATTTTTTTAGTATCTTAGTTTAATAAAAATGTTTCAAATTACATATTCAAGTCTTTACGCAAAGAAGAGTCAAATAAAATATACTAAATTGAGAATAATCGTATGACTAAGGAAATAATTAGTTTCAACGGAGATTAAACACAAATTAGCGATTCCTTATGTTATCTTTCAAAATATTTTTTATCCTATTTAATGATTTTGAATATATTTTATAAATTATTATTTGTGTGTATGTATGCATGGAATATTTTTATTATTGTCATATTCATAGAGTAATGATAATACAAATATTATTCACTCTTATCGATTTCATATACATCGCGCAGTAAAATTTTGTGAATTAAATCGGTTTATTTTAATAAATTTGATGTAAATGGGCATGAAAAATGTACTATTAAATATTCTGATTAAATTAATTTCAAAAGAAAATAATATATATATTCGCACAATTTTAACATACGTAATTTGTCTGAAATAAATAATGTATTGCCTGTATATCTAAAACTGTTTTACTACAAACGGTTTAATTGATCTCAGTTTTCAAACAATATTTTGAAGAGCTTTCGTGTAAGTAAATAGTAGTATTGAACTGTATGCAGAATTAATAAGAATGGACACTCATTGTATCTAGGTAATTACTCTATCTGGTCATATTTACCAAAGAAGTATCTAATTGATATAAAAAAGACAGCTTCTCAAAAAGGAAAGCCATGCAACGAGCATCAAAGACATAAAGTTCAAATAGAAAATATATATATATGTAGTTCAGCCTTTGAAGCAATTGATATAAAACATATTACCCTAGAAGATGTAATAAATATCCCTCAGAAATGTGGTAATTCCTGCATTTTCAGGGACTTAACCTTCGGATGGGTTTTTTCATTTATCACTATAGATAATAAGAATGAGGTTAAGATCTGTTGTTAGATGGGCTCCACTGTTGATGTCATTCTTGATGTTACTTACACCCTTCCCTCTGACCCCTTTCCTCCTTCGAGGGAGAAGTCCCAGATAAATAATATATAGGTATTATTTTATTACATTGAATAGTAAAATATAAATTATCCCGTGATGTCGATCCTGTCAATGACCAACTGTCCTTGCCACTCTCTGGCCAAGTGGCTGAATTTAATCTTGCAACTGGTGGAAGAGAAATTCTGCCCTTTCAGTGTCAAGGATTCCTTCCAATTTGTTGAAAATTGCCAGTTACATCGGTAAAACAGTACGAAAATTGATGACTGGCATGAAAGGGCATTTACCCTTATGGTTTACCAGTAATTCTGATTGTAAATAGATCCCCTATAGCTCTATTGCACGTCATGTCCGTGTCTGCAGCTCTATTAACAAAACTGATGCTTTCTCTAATTCTATGGTGATTGCCCATAATTCTAACCGGCATAAATTGTATATTTTAGAAAGTCTGCTTATCTATCGCATTAAATCTGTTCTCTGTATTCAGTCAGACTTTGACTATTCTCTTAAACTCCCTTTTTAATCAATTATTTTCTCTTTATAGTTTTCATAGATAATTGTATTATTGTATTTCGTCTATTTTAATGATGGTTTTATGCATTAATTTATCGCCATCGATATTGTTTAAGCTGTCTCAATATTGATCGTTCTTTCCTTATCTGCTCATTATCCAATCAATTTGTGTCTGGGTATGATTGCGTAATCCTATACTTATTGTTCACCTATATATTTATGCTTATCGTGTTGTAACTTATCCCTTGTATCACATTGAAAAGAAAGAGAGAATATATACCGTGCTTTAATGAAATATAATTTTTTATTTTTATTTTTACTTAAAATCATCTCTCAGTACACTTAATTTAACAAATATAAATTAAATTATTTTTTGAATAAGAGCATTGATGACTTGAAACCAAAACAGTTAGAATTGAAATCAAGTTATGATATATGTATTTAATTTTTTCATATTCGTTAATATACATTAGGAGAATTCTGAGCTTTGCTAATTAAACTAAATAGCTTTTAAATATTTTCATTTATTAACATCTGTATGGCATATATATTATATTTCTGCATAGGTTTTCACTTCTGTTTTTGTAGTTTTCTTATTTCTTATTGCATTTAAATGATGGTTTCTAAATATAGTAAGTATAAACTTCATGTATAAATTTTACTTTCTGAATCGCATTTTCCGTTTCACTTTTCAAGATGTATCTTCTCATTGTCCTCAGTGCTTTTTGTAACATCGCAATGTCAACATTTCTCTTATATATTGATTAAGTGCACTACAGTGTGTTTCTTTTATCGATATATTACTTCTGTACTAGTTAGCCATAATCAATTTGATATATTTACTCGTATTTTTAACAACATTCATTTTATTGTTTCATTTTTAAATAAGTTTCTTTACACTATTGTAGTCTTTTCTGATGTTGCTATACCTTATGCTATTCAATCTCTCTAGCTTGTTGGTATAATCATTTTTTGCTTAGATAATTTTTCTGACTTTCCTGTTGTTTGGTCTGTACATTACTTTGCTGTTAAGTTTCTCCACTAAACCTTTCCTTCTTTAGCACTTTTCTCTCATCGTATGCATCTATAAGTTCTACTGCTATCCGTGGCTTCTTGGATTGTTTTCTTCCTAAGACATATTTTGTTCTCTCATTTATGATGAGACAGCATAAGTTTATTATTCAGACGTGCCTCAGGGTAAATTTATCATAATATATTCTTTGTTCAGTGTCTTCAAATAGTATGTATGTAAAAGTAGCAGCTGTGAGAAACGCCTACCTATCTAAGATTACATTTTTTCGGAATGTTCGACCTTTTAACATCATCTTTATTTAGGAAAATGTTCTAACTTCTGCAAAAGTTGTACTAAACAATGCAAATAATTTACAGTCATACAATTTTTAAACAAAGCAGATATTTAAAACAATGAATGTCAGTTTAGTGATACAATAATCATGCGCCTCGTGTATTTATAGATATTAATTTATATGATTGTTTGCGAAAACAGACGTTCGTTATTTTTTTAATCCAAATTAATAAACTTAAGTTAAGAAATATACTAACATTAAAATAAACTGTAAGTATATATGATGATTTTCTAAAAAGAAGCATGTAATAAAAATAACGTAAAAAACAAAATATATATTTTTTTCAATCAACGTTTACTTAGAATATCTGTAGTAAATATTTCGAATTAGAAGTAAATATTTGTGTACATCAATATTTTGATGCACTAACAATTCAGAAAGGAAAAATAAATTGTATATCATTTTTTTAGTATCACATTTTCGTAGTAATGTCTAACAATAGCTTTTGCAATCATTATTCAATAATTAAAGTTTAGTTTATCATTTAATTAGTAAAATATACTTTGTAGAATATTTTAAGATAATATTTTTTTATTATCATAATCGTGTATCATACTCGTAGTACAATTTTTAGATTTGAATAAATGAAAATATAACTTTTTCTGCATAAAAAATAACGTGAAAAATAATTTTATTTTGTGCGTGAGTGACATGAATTATTATGTTTTAATTGGTAAATATCTAAACTTGAAACTAAATTGTTAATAGTATATGTTCTATAAATTAGACACATAGCTTTTATTTCTCATTCACGTGATTTAAGTTATAATCATGAAATGTAACAAATATAGTAACGTGAAATACATCTTATCAGGAAATTGCAAATTTATTGTATTATTACTTACTTTTTACTATTATTTATTTATACTATATTTATTATATACACAAAATGTATTTTAATGACAGCATTTGCTCATTTCGAATTATGTTTATATAATTCTGTCAATACATGAATTGGAAATACTGTGTGTCTCTTTAAAAATCGCCCATATATTTAAAATATAAAGTCCTATAATTTACGATTTAACTATTATTAAAAAATTCTAATTGGAAATAAACGCGTATATACAATATATATACAATATAAATATATTGTGTTAGAAAGTGTAGGTGTTAAAAAATAGAATTCCTGTAACAATTAAAATTATAGATTGTTTTATATTGTGTTTCAATTGATTTAATCATTTGAAAAGTCCTTCGTGTTTCATGTTTTTCCTAAATTATTACAGTAAGCTTCAAACCAAGAATATTGAATTATATTTATGAACAAAATTAAGAGTAATGTAATTCCTTTTCTTTGATTTAACAATGTCAAACGATTTGATAGAATATATAAATCATTTTAAAATATTTTCGTACTATGAGAAATAACATATAATATTGATGATACAGAAGTTGTTTGTATAATGAAAATACTGCCTGAACGAAAACGAATAATACGTTTGTTTCCTTTTATAAAATAAAAATAGGAAATGTGTAATACAATACATATATATTTTCTATTACTTTTGTAATAAATTTACTAAATTATCTAGGATTTAGCTAATGAATAAAAAAAGGGTTTTATCATAAGACTATATAAGCTTTAATATAATTTTGATATGCATATTAAGAAAAGTTGTCTACGAACAAATACAACTAAAATAGTTAGAATGTAACAGTGGGCAATGTTAGAAACATAGTTGATCATCTATCAATCATCTGTAGTTAAGAATATAGATTTGAACTATCAATAGAATAATTAACTATATAATATCGTAGTTTAATTATGCAACTTACATGTTACCTATTTTATACCAAAATACTTAAGACAAACATACCAAATTACTAAAATATATACAATTATTGCATGTGGATAAACAGTAAACATATTTAAAGTATCACTATTTTCGAGAACATGGAATGTGTTTCTTGCAACCAATACTTTCGACATCTTATTTGAAATTTCGTGGGTTCTGGAACCTATACTAACTAGTTAAAAAAATAGAGGTTTGTGACCTGGCATTTAGAATTAATAATCTGATTTTTATATCAAATTTTTGAAAAACTGAAAAGATAAATGTGACTGTGATAAGAAATCATACATATGTGACGTGGTACATCTAGATTTCCGTCACACTGAGGCGTGAAGGGGGATTTGAATGGAAACCGTCTGCGTCATGATATGACGCAGTCAACATGAAACACATGACCCATGGGTGTATTATGGTAGCCTATAGGGCCAACACTTCGACGGGGCAGTGATTTCTTCATTTTTGACCGAGCCGCACTCTGATCCGTGGATGACATTAAACCGTTGTCGATGGGAGCAGAACATGCACCAAGGTTTGTGGTGGTGGTAGGAACGTTCCCGAGTGTTTTTGATCCCAAAAGAAGCGGTGAGTTGGGATCAACAAGGACCGCGTAGGCGCTGAATCGACGTAGGCGACTTAAAATATTAGTCGTGGGCTGATAATTGGCCGTGCTTGTACCATTGTGTATAAGTGGAGATGTTGAGCCAGACTGAAGTTGTGGAACCTGTTTAAAAGTGCTCGCGTACTGCTGCCACAATGAGGCGAATATCGTCCATATACCATCGTCATGTTTAGCCGAGGTAAAAACCAATTGGTCAGACTCTAGGCCTTCTGACTTTAGCCAATGGGAGAGCACCTCGTCAGAGATCTCGCGATCGAGTGAGCAGTCGAGTTTGTTGGCAGCTATAGTGAGTGGCGGGAGAGACCGCTCGGTGCCGCTTGATGGTGATCTTAGTTCACGTATCTGTTTTAGGATGTCCTGGAGGCATTCGAATGACTTGAAATCAGTGAGTGACATGACAAGAATGAAGCCCGTTGCCTTGGTGATCCTTAAACGACGCATTTCGGGGAAGATGAAGGTCCCGCTTGTGTCAATCATTTCTACTTGAAGACTGTGTATGTCGTTGATCAGGTAATTACGGTGGTATATATCCTCCACTGTTGACCGGTGAACTTCTTTAAATGAGTCGTATAGAAATCGTTGGATTAAACTGGTTTTTCCAACAGCACCGTCGCCTAGAAACAGGATCTGTGTGCAATTTGAAGAGGAGTTTTCCGCCATTCTATAATTTGAATTAAAACGTAAAATTTATAGTATTTGAATTAAGGTTGGAAAAATATGTATATGTATAAGAAAGGTGATTATAAAAACTAAATCAACTCAAATGATTAGAAGCATTAATGAAGTTTAATGAAACTTCATCACTATAGGGTAAAATATTACATATTCAGTAAACTTAGGTAATATCAAGGAATACTTGTATATTGTATATTATAATGTGGTAGTCCCTGTTTAATATTTCTTTAGTTTAATTAACTATTATTTAATTATTTTAAATTTTATTGACAAATTCTAACAGTAATGACTCATGTAATACGAGTATGTCATTAATGAACACATTTAAGTTTATATTGCAGTTTAGATTAGTAGGTATACAATATATTGAAATATATATACATTAAATGTATTACATTAAATACCGGAACTAAGTCAAAAAGCGTCTGATCAATCAATATCCGAAGTATCTATGGGTAAATTTTAGGTTTTTATGTATTTTTTAGGTTTAATAGTAATATTTTAATAATATTGTTGTAGATGCATTATTGCATGTCTAATTGTGTATTCTAGCCTAATGATTTGTTATTACGCATATTAACTAATATTTTTATACACAATTACACATACAATTCACTTGTACATAGGTACATCGCATATTGACTAGTCGGAACGAGTTTTGACTTCTTACTAGGGTATCGACGCCGAGGACTACGTAATTTTTTATATATATATATATGTATATGTGTATATTACGTAGTCCATAACTACATATGTACATATAAAATCTTTAAACATTAAATATTAAATTTTTTCGTCATCTTTTTGTCAAATATTGGTTTTGTTATTTTAGTAAACTTCAAAAATGTCCTGTTAATTATCCTGTAAATATTTTATTAAAACATCTACCATGCATACCGCAGAATATGTTGACACACATTTAAAAGAGTTCATCATTAACTCATGTATAACATACTCGTACCATTAATTAAAGGTTTTATGAGAAATATATACTTTAACTCTAAATACTGCTTTTAATATATATATATTGAATTAGTGTAAAAATGTAAAAATAAGGCTAAGTATATTTTTGTCAATTGATTCATTTTAAGGGACTTAAACATACATCAAAATAAAATTTAAAAATGCGTAGGTATTGTATCCTTTATTCAAACAAATAATATGGGTATAATAGTAATTTGATATTAAATGTAGTAAGTAATAGACAATCCTATTACTTTTTTCTTCGTTGATAACTGTGTAAACTTTAGGTACACAATATGTATTCTTAATAACTGTTTATTTCAAATTCAACATACAGATATGATATAATAATATTATATATAATTAAACTTTTATTGAAATTGATTCTTCTCTGCTTATAAAAACATTACTGAATCACAAATTTTGGTTGCTTTTTACGATTCTGTTTATAGGAGATATCTGATCACTAAATAATCAAATAGTGTCAATACGTTGCATCAAAAACCTGTTAAAATCTGTTGTATTCGGACTCATTTTTGTGTAGGTAAGTATCTATATTTACCATCACATTATTCATTATATATAAATTTATCAAGTTAACCAATAAAATAAATTTTACTGCTTCGCACACACATAATACTATTCCATAGAGTAGGTATAATGCCTAATTATTACTCTATGATACTATGCTACAACTGATCGTTTCTGATTGGTCAACGCAGAATATGTGAAAAGGAACGCTATTTTCAACAAACTCATAATGTCTTCGGCCTAGGCTAAGACATGTTTTGCTTCATGTTTAATTTTGGGTCATGATGTGCTAATAATATATATGTGAGCTTATAAACTTTAGCGAAATAAAATAATAATTTCATGATTCCTAGGGAATTAGTTTTAACCATAAATATTAGTTTTACTTTACTTTAGTTTAGTGAACTTTACATTTTTCCTATTTTATAAAGATGTAGTTTAAATTCATACAACCTGCATATATTCTTAGTGGTTTAAAATTGCTGAAAACTTTTATATAATAATAAATAATGAAACAAGTAACATTAATAATATACCTATAAGGCAGTCATACGTAGTTATCTTACAGATCGACATACGTATGAAAGAAGTTATATGCAAAAATCATAATAAATAAAAAAAAAGCATTACATACCGTGATCAATATGTATGTAACATTTATTTTTAGTGACATTTGAGACTTAAATCCGGTATATGAGGTGAAAAGAATCCCCTCTCATGATCTATTGTTCTCTTATATATGTATATTATTTTACCGTTTGAGTCTGACATTCAATGCTAACTTGACGTATTTTCGTGCATCTCAGATGTGAATATGCGCGACTCATGTGTCCTTCTATATACATATGTATATATATGCATAATATATATACATACTGTGAATAATTTAACTTGCTTTATAGTTTTATGACTTCTGAATACGTTGATTCTCAATTCTTTAAAATTGAACTCAACATTGTCGTGTTAAAACGTTATAGGCATAGTCTAATGACTTGGGATAAAAATGTTATCCAGCCTATATATATGTACTAGGTATATATCCAAACGAAGCCTTAATATAAAATCAAAAATATATTCTTTAGTTATAATCGCTATTATATATGACATTATGACCTATAATATATATATTTCACGATCAAATATAAATGTGAAGCAGAATAATTGCGCTGACGTCAGATCAATGTTGTGATATTTCATTCACTATAATTCTGGAAAATTTCGTCAGTCTTAGTTATTTTACACTTCTTCATTCGGGTGTGAACCATTCATTTTTATTATATAAAAAGCGTTATACTCCACATATTCATCTTCCAACCATGTCACTGATCATTGATCAATCCTCCAAATGATCCGTGGAAGTTATTTTCTATATATCTTGTTAGAAACTGTGTTTTCAATTACATATGATATGCAATGTATGTATGTCATACACCCATTAACATTTTTCAAATGGTACAAATAAGTTATAAGTCATAACCATTTTTCTAGGTTTATGTAAATATAAGTTGTCATGTAAGTTTATTTGTTTCTTTACCATAATTCATTATGTTCTCTATTAATTTTAACTATCCAAATAAATAAATATACAATCATATCATAAAATATATAATGTACTTCTCATAATGATTATATTTCACGAGTAATATTTAATTAAATATTTTATACATTCAATATTATGGTTAATCATTTATTTTATTATTCAGTACTTATTAATTAATATTTCAATCATGTATACATATTTTATTCCATTATACAATAATATACAAATTTACGAGTAACCTTTAAAAATTATTTTGTCACTCTCATAACTTCGTTTTTATTGATCATATTTTATTTGATCATTGCCTTCATAATATATTAATAAATAGTAAACTTTTCACAATTATCATAAATAATTTTGTTAACAATATTTATTTATCTATATGTTATTAAATATTCTATACATACATACATCTATATAATTAATGTGTTTGTCTGTTACAGCTTTATTCAAATTTTATATATTTTATGATCATCGTTGATGATTAATGCCATATCGATGCGCCCTTTTTATACCAATTTCTTTAATGGCTGTACTTCTTATCATCAATATCATTATAGCTTTTTTTTAAAGCTCATTTCTTGGCTTTCATTTGCTTAGTTATAAATTAATTTTTGAAAATATTGCTATATTAATATATTTTCATGCGTATAACGTAAGTAATAATAACGTAATAAATAAATTTACAAAAACATTCTTCATATTTCATCGTTTATGTGATTAATTTACAAAGGAATTATATTTTTCTAAATTGAATGAGCATACGCAATTTTGTGGATTTTAGTTTAAACATTTGAATATATAGAATTTTTTTTATCAAAATTAAAACCTAAAATTATTTTTCCGTATCGAAATTCGAAAAGTTTCTAAATACTTTTAAAAAGTGACCAATTTTGTTGAAAAAATGTTCTTCTTCTTCTTATTTTTCTTCTTCATCTTCTTTTTATTTTAAAGTAAAAAAACCGACCGCATCGCAAAAATGAAAGCCAAGAACCGAGCTCCTCAAACTAAAAACGTTGAAATGAAATTGATGATATGACAGCCATTAATGAAAGTGATATAAAAATGTTGCCAAGATTTAAAAAACAAAAAATTAAAATGATATTATTGATACATAGTACAGATATCAAAGAAATTGATATAACCATGACGCTTAAAATGCATAAACGTATAAATCAATATGGAACATAAGAGCATACATCTAAACTAAAAAATTCATAATAACGAAACATTGTATGAAAAATCTATTTTTATGTTTCATTTTTAGATCTTGTAACATTAGTTTTATATGTATAAACACTATACTGTTATTGACATGTTTAGCGTGGTACATTATAATTCTTCATCGTTTAACAATAATAATCTTCCACAACAAACATGTTAATAACTATATTGTAAGTGTTCTTAGATCAATAACTCGCTGCTTATTCATAATCAATTTTATTTTCAATCAAATCTTTTACATTAAAAAATACATCATAAAACATTAAAATGTATACAGTCTTTAACATGCAATTTACGAAACTATTTTGCGACATTTATATTGACGGTAATGCCACTGCAATTATTAATTGACATGCTTGGCATTAAAATGGAATTATTCTGTTTGGAAACATAATTGGATTCAACTTTATCTAACGAACTTAACAAATTATCATCTAAAACAATATCGGATTCCCTTTCATTTTTTGGGTAAGCAGACTGAGCATTCTGTAATATCGACTTGTGGCCTGAAACAGAACTTACTTCATTTTCTGTAAATTCTTCACCAAGAATTGAAATTGTCGTTACTCTAATTGAGTGATTAGTATATTTTTTCGATAAATTACAATGTTCGCAAATTTGCTTCATGAATTTTCCGATAGTATTAACGTCAATTACTTTTTTTAATAAACCACTCATAGTCTGTTTCTTGGTACGACACTTTGGGATATTGCCAAAAACGATTAATTTCTTTATTTAGTCTTAGAAAAAAAATAGATAAAAAGAAAAAAATTTGGACATTTAATACGAAGCTCAGGTTTCTCGTAAATATGCCCACCGGCTGACATTTATTGCTCTTTTTCTCGATGATTTTTCGTTAATTCATCTTTTTGTTGAAATATGTATTTTCGAACACTGTAATCTTCTTTCACATCAAAAGTATCTTTTTCAAATCGTTCGATGTTTTCCCGACCTCTTCAACAAAAGTAAAGCTGAATTATAAAGAACACTAGCCATTGTAATTGTTGTGGAATATTGGGATTTAATGTTGACCAACTTTTTTTTGACATCATCTTGACAAATTTTGTCATAATGTTTGACAAAACTCAAACCATTTTTCTTCAAATCTATCGAAAGTGCTTTGAAAATTAAATCATATTTTAGAAAGTTGGTTTTGTCCACAATATTGTAATTGAACTTTTCTAAAAATGACGATTTAAAGAATATCGAATACAGTTTAACAATGAAACTTTCATTTTGTTTCCATCTTTTTTACTTAAATTAGTAAATTTTTTTCCAAAATATCGTCTAGCATGTTCATGTTTTGTGTATCTAAAGTAGTGTCATATTTTTCAGTGTCACGAAAAGAATAGAACAGAACAAAATGCTTTAGTTATACTTCGCGGTGATTGAATTGCTTTATTTGCCACGATAAGATCATCATGACAACCATGTTGCCGCTATCAGGGCAAGTATGCCTATCTAGTCATTGAAACAATATACATATGTATATGTATATCGATGGTTTTTACTGTGTACTTCAGTGTTATTTGTTTGGTAAAATGTTGAACTATATATATAACGTTAAGCTGCTTTAAATGTGATATTAAACCGCATACATTGTTTTCTCTGCCAGCTTTTGTCAGATTATTTATAACATGACACATTTTATTAAAATGTTATTATGTATTAACTTGTAAATACAACATATTTGAATTATAAATAGTTGTTTGTTGCATGATGTTACATATATACTTACTTTTAACAAATTTCAAATGAAAGAACATTACCCTTCTAAAGAAATGCTATATGCTTATCTAAAAATAATCCCATGCTTATTTTTCCATTATCATATGGAGAAAAGGGTTACTAGTCACTTTGTTTTTAGAAATGCTTTGGATTTTACAGGCATGGGATAAATCTAAAATTTATATATATATCTAGATACAGATTTAAGAATTTAGGTGAACAATTGACGAAAATATTAAATGCGTATGTATGGCCCTTTGTCTACTAATTCTCACAATAATATCTTGTAGACAAATTTTGCTTGTAAACTAAATAGGAAAAAATATAAGCGTTTTGCCTTTAATTCCAGTGTACATATTAGGTTAAGCCGTAGCGTCTGAAAGACAAAATATCAGAATGAAACAGATGTAGGTAATTCCGTTATTAAACGACATTTTTTACAAAAAGATATTATAGGTGCCAGGGGCGTGTCCAGGCGGGGGCGCGTCCGGCGCGCGCCCCCCTAACATTTTATAGGGCCTTTTGCTGAACCAGGGCCTGTTTGAAAATGAAACTAAAACTGGATAAAATACAACTTTGTCCATAATACAATAAATGAATATCTAACAATGTTTCTTGTTAAGAATTCTTTACGATGTATTGAAATTCAAATTCATTCATATTCAAAAATCATTGAGGCTAATGGAAACTTTTTATAATCATTGTTAACATTTACCATAGATTTAGTAGTAAATTTA
>JAYRBW010010730.1:0-13314 GCA_036023295.1 Invenusta paracnida
TCTCGGATTGGGGAACACTTAAAGTCTCAGTCTAGCAACGTGTTTCTCCATTTCAATAATGTACATCACATGATCCCAAACGCGACTTCCATCAAGCATAAAATTCTGGCAGCTAATTTCTCTGACTCAACTCAACGCAAGGCAGCGGAAAGAATTTTCATCAATAAAATCAACCCTACCATAAACATTATGCGCAACTAACAAAATTCTGCGAATCTCCCTATATAACTCGTTTTTTTATCTTGTTTCTATGTGCTCTGTCTGTGCGTTTCATGTAGCTACATTATTTTTTCACCATCGACTGACTGAATTGTTCATCAGAAATTATATATTTATGGTTTGTGAATATTGATGTACCGATGAATAGCTGCTCTAAAGCAGACCAAACTTGATGGAGTGTAGAACTTGCCATCTTTAGTTCTTAATCTATTGTAAAAATATCGAAGATAGCCATTCAAAATTTTAACAGGAATGTTTGCAAGATCCTCACATAGCTTTTCGTCTCGAAGAAAATACTAGAGTCGTTGAATTACACTGTCAGTTTGCTTTTGTGAGGATTTTGGAACACTGGCTTTCTAATTCTTTGACAATGGTGGTATTTAACTCAATGTTTGGAAGCTTTTCTGAACTTAAAGGTTTAAAAAGCTGGTCGATAGTTCGTACAGATGTCTGTTGTTAGACTTATCGGCCACACAATTCAACATTTCCCTATTCTGTTGGCCAGGTACATTTTACAAATTTAGTAGACATTAGATATAAATTATAACTAAATGCGCACTCTAATTTCATACATTGATGTCCTTATATTACTATCCTATTATCTCTTATTAATAGTATATTAATTATAAAACTCGAGCGGTATCGAAGATAAAAAGCATTTGGCTATTATACAGATAACATCATTTGACAAAACTCTTAAATAATTATGTTGCAAGTTAGCATACTATAATTTAAAAGTATTTTTACATAACACTTATTGAAACGTGAATATTTATTAAGTATAGAAAATACAAACTATACTTTTACTTAAAAAGATAATGCCATATATTGATATCAGAAAAGATAATTAAAAAATATTATCTATTGTGCCTTTAAAAAAAATTGATGACTATGTATAACAAATTTATAATTATGTACAAATAGGCGATAATTTGTTAATTATACATTTTCAGGTTCTACATATGTTAGTGAGAAGTACATATATTATACGGCCGTTTTTATAAGTTAAAAAAATGTATAGACAATGATGTAGGATAAACCACTTACAAATAGCGCATGGATAAAAAGCCATACATTTTATAATAAATTATTTCCAGTTGAATTTGTTACATCTTATATATCCATTCTAAATCAATGTGATCAAATTAAGGTTAACGAAATTGGTTTATTATATACAAGCATATATACTGGTAACTGGTAAGAAAAATAGACATTAAATCAGTGAAACATTTATTAAAATATCAAGTAAAAAACAGTTTTTTAGTACAAATAGTAATGGGTGTACATGCAGAATAAAAATAAACATAAAACTCGATTAACAGTTTGTGACCATAAAGGCCCCACAGTTTTCATTATTATTATATGTTGTGTATGTGATGCAAGTATGCATAAAAACGCATACAGTACTGCTTCATATATACAAGTGTATATCCAACTTCCTTAAATGAGAAAGACGTCACTACTATCAATCCTGGAAACAATTCCGGCCCATATATGCAGTAATTTTTGGTTTAGTTTATTTTTGGGTCACAAAGGTAACGTACAATAAAAAATGAACTATCGTATTTGTAGTTTTATAGGGTGGCAAAAAGGATAAATACATTAGTTAAGATTGCAGCTGGGTGCTAAAAGTGGGAGGATTAGAAAACATACACAATTTGCATAGAGCATTAAATTTGACACACTATGAGCAAAAGGAAGCCCAATGGGTAAAATCCTGGTAGCGGAATGTGGAAATGGTTAAACCATTAATTGTAATAATCAATTAAAAGAGAGAGGATATGCTACAGTTTGCAATCAAAGCTAATTAGATAATAATGAAACGTGTACAAAAAATAGGCGGATGATGAAAAGGGTAGGAAATTATGATTATGCACAGTATTTTTCTAAGCTTGCATGGTGTAAAGGATGAGTGCGAAAGATAGATACGATTAAAGGTATAAGCCACAAACTACAATATAGGTAACGTTTTGTCCAAAGTGAATTAATTCAGAACTGCACAAAATGGATTTTCGCACCATAAAATAGTAGGTATTGTTTATATTAAGCAAGTGTGTGAAATAGGATAAAATTGCATTAGAAACAATGGGGGGTTATTCCAATAAAAATGCATTATTTACACAAGGGTAATTCATTAAGTTGGTACAAATTCCCGAAACGTTAACTGTATTTTAACTCTAAAATATTAACACATTTCTACGTACTATATAGTTACAAATAATTTTAGGCTAATTGGTAGCTTTATTTTTCATCGGAAATTTATATTAAAATTCATGTTTGTATCCAGTATCCATATTGAAGCTTGTCTATGCGTTAGTAATCTGTCTATTGTGGCACTTCTTTGAGTGTTTGTAAAAAGTATCGAAGCATTAAAACTATTAAAAACACAAACATAAAAATACTATTAAAGCATTACTCGTTAACTTGTTCAAATAATTGTTGAATAATAGTACATATTTAAATGCGTTTCGATTTCTTAACAGATAAATTTAAACAAAAAAGTTGTAATGAATCTAATGAAAGTGATGCATGACATGAAGTAATTATGATCATTTTAAAAATGTTTTATTGTAGCTTTTAGCCTTCGAGTTAGAACGGACTTACGGGAGTATCGCTGAATATTATGTTTTATAAAATAGATACCTAAATGGTTAGAGGGAAATAAAAAATGTGGATTTGGTGGTGAATTGAAAGGCTCTGGGAGTTCTGAAACCTTATCGGTGAAAAGTATGAAATATTGGGTATTGACACACTAAATAAATTTTAAGTACAAAAAATGGAGGCGAGATCAAAACGTAAAAAAACTGCTATATACAGTACTCATACTTTTTAGTAGTATACACTATACAATGTACTCCTATAATATACTAAAAATAAATTGATTGCAAATAGGGAGTATAACAAAAGTCAAAATTAAAAGATAAGACGAATGAGACTTTAATTACATAACATGTTAAAGAATGTAAGTAATAACTTGAGAATAAAAAGACGTTTTGAATGATTTACGTAGCAATGGGAGCAATGCCCATGTTCATTTTATTATTCAGGAGTTTATCCATCAACTAACAATGAAACTGCTGAGACTTTTAATAAGCAATTATTTGAAAATATAAAGTACAGATGTAGTCAAAATAGAAAATACCACAAACTAAAAAATATATGTACACTGCAGTGCAATAATGTAATTACTTATATCTTATTAATAAATAATAAAATATAATACAAACCTGATTCAGTAGTATGATTATTAAAAGTCAAAATTTGTAGGTCATCTTGACATGGTCAAAATATTTTATCAACTTTGTATCAAATTAATTCAGCAGATCAAAGCATAGTATCGTAGAATTAATATGGTTGTGTAATCCAAACTATGATCAACAGAAAAAAAGCTTATCACTTAGTAAAATTTACAAATATGTCTGCAGATGTGAAATATGACAAATTTGCAAGGAAGACCAGAAAATAGTACCTAAGGAATGGGGAGGGTTAGGACATCGAAAATAGGCCAGTAAATTGTGTACCCTTTACCGATAAAAAAACAAACAGGAAACTAGAAATATTTTTAAATAACTGGGGTGCCGTAAATATTTACTATAATGTGGGTTAGCCTGTGTGAGTTGGCGAATAAAGCGAGAAATTGGATGAAAACTGTAAAGAGCGTAAACTGCACCAGGCAGTCCGCTAATCTATACATTGTTGCAACTTCTTACTAATAAAATTACTATTAATATATTAAGTAATGCAAAAAAGTTAAATGATAAGACTAAGAATAATGTAACCCGTTTTTAATGTACCGAAATTATTTATAGATAACCTCATCCATACAAATTTAGTTTGAACATGCTATAAATATGAAAGAAAGGCAGACTATTGTGTATGTATGGAGAGATCTTTAAATGCCGAATCGTTCGTGGAGGAGATGTATAAGCTTCCGCTTGCCTTTGTATGATTGCTTCATGTTGTCAATAAGACCTCGGAATTGACTACTACCATCCGGTTGGACCAAATGAAAGGTGTCTCTTGCTTTGCCAAGAAAGTCAAGAAACTCGCCATACTGGCGCGGTGATATATTTGCAAGGCGAGCGTGTGTTGTGGATATGAAGGCGGTGAGGGCGGCCTCAAGAAGGAGACGAAGAGGCGGTCTATCCAGGGGAAGAGTGTGATGATGGTGCTTGTTGGTGCTAGAAGAAACTGCCTCCCCACTGCTTGTAGAGCCACCTGAGCAGCGATGGAGGATATCAGCAAGTAGGGTTGGACAGTGGACATTGCGGACCACGTGATGGAGCATCTCCTGGAGGTTCGCTCGACCAAGACTGTGAGCGAGGATGCAGGCCCACAGCACGTCCGCTGCTACTGGATGGCTTTCCTGGTAGGTGTTATGGATAAATGTATGTATATTAATTAGTAAAATTACATTTTTACTACTTATTAGGTAAAGCCATAATATTATCAACATTTAATCTTGAAATGTAACTCTAGATACCTTTGATTAAAAAGTGTATCATTTTTAACAACGCTGATAAATTTCAAAATTAACACTTTCTTTTGGAATAAAAGAAAAGATAGAAGAAGGCGAGGAAAACTGACGAATAAGACTGTTATAAAAATCACTACAATAATTCTTACCAAAAGAAACTTTATCAATGGTTTTTTATAAAAACACATTTAAATTGGATTATTACTAATAATATCTAATTAAAATTTACAATATAATGTACTTAAAATAATGAAAATAACATGTACTTCCTACTAACACTTAGACAGTAGTAATACTAAAAAATAAGAAAAATGAGAAATTTGAAAATGCAAAAATAAAACATTAGCTGAACTTATAAAAAAATATGTGCCAACAGTACATAATATATTATAATACCGGCATTTTCAAAGTATTCTACAATATAATAACTTCGAAACATTTACAAAAATTAAAATCTGGTACAACAGACATACCAAACAAATAGATGAGTAATTAAATAAAATATATTTATTAAGAAAAAAATAGAGAGCATAAACGGTTATATATGTAGTTATATATAAATTTCGACTATTAAGTTAACTTTGTACATAAAATAACGATATCTACGATTAATTATGCCCAGAAATTGAGTAGAGATAGAAAAAGTAAAAAAAGTGGCACCTGCAAATTAGAGAGAACGAATAGACGCATAGCATGGAGCGCAAGCGTGAAAGCCTTTTGAGGACAGCCGCGATGTTCCAGATAGCGTGCGAGAGTAAAGAGCTGAACAGGGCCTATAGCTCCACGTTCGGCTGCCTCGCAGACTAGTTTGTAACCGGACTCGAAAGCTGCTGGGTCCTTCTCTGTTAGGGTCAACGCTGGCAGAGAACAGTTAACTGGATCCTTCATCGCCGCCTGAAACATGGAACATACTATTTATGAGTGCAATAAATTCTTCGGCATCTTTTATTATGAATCCAGACTATGAATTCTAGTTATGTGTCCTATTTGAATATTTTTGCAGTATTTACAAAAGTATAAAAAAAGTGTTGTCTAATTGATTATAATAACGGTAATCCTAGCTATGATTAATCAATAATTATTATAATTAAAAATATAACTATTATACGATACATTTATTTTATTATCATATTAACCTGACATGTTATTGACAAAATTGCAATACTATACAAAACCAAATAGAGACCAAGATAATAAAATTCATAAATAAAATAAGGTTTATATAGGATACAATGAGTACAACTTACAAGACTAATAAATGAGAATATAGTCAAATTGAGAGATTAGAAGTTTTAAAATATTATGCCTGGCCTAATTGCGTAAGAGAGTTATCAAGAATGGGTTGGTTATATTTTATATTATACAAAGATTCTTTTATGGAAAGATCGAGAAAATTATTGGCAGTGTCTAAAATAGAAAAGTTATTAGTATTACAGGAGCAATTACAATACGGTGCCAAGCGCAATTTATCGATGTAAGCCATTAGAAATTCTAGTAAAGAAATCGATTTTTCCATAAAAGAATCTTTGTATATGAAATATAACCAACCCATTATTTTAAAACACTTAAACGCAATTAGGCCAATCACCTTTTTTCAAACTCTTTTATCATTTAATCTTAGCCTTATTTATTGTATAAATAAATAAATAATTTCTTTCCTGACTATGTCCATACTAAAACGAAACAAGTCGAAATATACTTCATTTTATTTGTGAATTTATACAAAATTAACAATAACATAATATGCTTTTATGAATTTTTCCTCTTAACTCATTTTAACAATATTATTCCTTTATGATTGAGAGTATCTGTAGTATTTTTTTCTTCTTCAGAAAGCGCGAACATTTATTATGCATATAATATTTTATTACGACAATGAATAAAAAAAGTCATCGATTAAAGAAAACGAAAAATAATAGAAATTTTGTGTAAATTACAATTGTCTGTTTTATTACAAAGGATGAAAAAAGAAGCACACGTCCCCTTAAAGGTGGACAGTTTTGAATAATATGACTCGCAAGGGAATAGTAGATCATAAATCGGAACCAAACAGTGAATCAATTAGAAAAATAACTATATTGGAAAATTCGAAAGCATGAGTGAGCAAAACTAATGGAAAATAAAATATCAGATAATTAATTAATTATTTCAATCTATTCATCTAAAAAATGCGTTGATTCTAGCATATAAGAGTATAGCATTTGTTTTTAATTGGGGATAATTTAATATATTCAAAGAGCTTTGCTGCAGATATTAGCGCCAAAAGTATGATGTATTAAATATTATTATTATTATTATCGTTAAGCGTTCATTAAAAATTTTGATTGAATTCACAGGAGCCTTAAAATAAAATTCGTCCAAAACTTGTCTTATAAATACTTAAACACCTATCTTATATTCTACAGCAAGGACTTTAGAATCAAAGATGTAGACGCCGCCATAAATCACATGCGAGCAGGAGAGTCAGCTGGGAAAAACGATATTTCTCCTATCTTTTTAAGGTCTTCAGTCTTATAACATGTCCTTCTCCTTCTGGAAATCATCAATATATTCTTCTATCGATCCTCAAAGCAGGTAAACCAGCCAGCAGATTAGATTCCTTTAAACCCACCAGTTTGTCATTTTGCTTAGTAACAGGCTTTACTTTTTTGCTCTCAAACAGGCTCTACTTCCTAGCCGAAGAGGAGGATAGATTTCTCACGAACAAGCATGTTCCCCAAACATCACAGCCGGGAAACCAAATTCTCCGGGTGATATAATCTACCAATGATGCGTTCTAAACGCAACGTTATCAACGAAGAAAACTGTCATAACTCTTATTTGTATGGTAAAGCTAGATGTAATTAACAAGATAAGCAGATTTTGGGTACGAAATTATGACTAATTAAAAAAAGCGAATGTCAATTCATTGTTTACATTTCCCTAAACAGATCTATGAAAGATATTAACCAAAAAGAACAAAATACTTTCCATTTATGATTGTCAATAATATTCGAAAGTTATTACTTTAAAATTATTATTGAAATTATAATAATTGAACTTAAACAATAATATATTTCATTTTATTAATTGTAACTATTTTCTAAAGAACGGCAATGTTTTCAAGATGTTGTGTAGACTCCATTAGACGAGTGGAGTGAATCAACGAACCTGAAGTGCCAACTGTCTGACGGCCTGGCCCACTTGATCCTGACTGGAGGGCGGATAGACCAGGAGAGCTGTGGGAGAGAGGAGGGCCGGCGCCATGAGATGAACTGCTTCCCTTGGGGTGGTATAATTGGCCCATCCGGAAACCAGATGTAGGACGGCGGTGGGTCCTACCTCAACAGCACATGACACCGCCCAGGAGACCATCTCACGACGGCGCCAATTTACCCGATGGAGAGTGCGTACCGAGACATTGAGAGCCAGATGGAAGGCTGCACACAGGAGATACACGTGCCCGCTCGCCTTGCTGTACACCTATAAACATACGGAGATAGGCAAGTAGACTCAAATTATTATCAATCATAACTGCAAATACCATGTTTTTGTGGAATTTGTTTGCTTCTTAGTACATATGAGTAAAAGTAAAGTCAACTAAAGGTACCTCATAAGGATTCAACAATATACAAAAACACGATATTTCCAGTCTATTCCAGTAGTATACCATATTATAAATTTCGTATTTTGTTTCACAAAGTAATTTTTCACATGAGTTGTAATAATATTGCATGAAATAAAGAGTGAATTATGTGTACAAATAAGTATTATAAGATAAGTTGCACAAGAATAAGTATTGTTAAATGTTTTCTGAAAACGCTCTATTTATGATTTTGTCACGATAGTTTTCCATATTGATAATCTAAATTAAATATACACCCCCGGCCAATATAAACGCCGCCCCATATAATTTTTGATAAAATAATTGTTGCCTTAAAATCAACAACTGTTATTCACAATTATTTCAAATTATTTTATTAAATCAGTAATTTAAAGATAGTAAGAATGTTTTCAATGCATAATTTACAGCATTTGGAACAATCCTCATAATCTACCTAGCATATAGAAGCCAAGCTCAGTTCTTCCAATATCGATCGAAAATTGGACTCATTATGTTGCGACACGAGGCTTCATTCATATTACGCAATCAATTCGGGCATTGTGCACGTTATGCCGCTACTTGCAGCTGTGCGGCATAACCTATGATGTAATAGACATGAAATCCCTGTGTCTACTCGCTTCTCCTCTTCTCTCACCCCAAGCAACCAATGAAAATTGCTCTATTGCACTTATCAGGGGAGGAATATCACAGTAAAAGTGGATGTGTATTGAGCATGGTGTCCAAGCCAGTGCAACTACTGTGAAGTGTCGTCTGAGGAGTGTTGGACCCTATAAGAGGATTGCAAAGCGAAAACCACTCCTTATAGCACGTCATTGAGCTATTTGTCTTGCATGGGCACAGCAGCATCAACACTGGACTCTGGAACAATGGCGTTGCTGCATCTTCACAGATGAGAGCCCTCTGCACTTTCTTAACTCTTGACATAGTCAGATGCTGAGGAGGAACAGCCATGCAGCCTCAACATATTTGCCCCACTGCATGCTTCTAGTGGCAAGTTGGAAGCATGGAGAGGTTTTATCTATGATGGACCTTGTCCTCTGGCTTGTATTCAAGGGCATCTCAATGCTGGGTTGTACTGCAAACTTCTTCATGAGCACCTACCTCATTCCATTAGATCTTCCAGGGAACAACTTGATCTTGCAGCAGGACAATGCCACTTGTCATTTGGCTCGAGTTACCCAGTGTTTTCTTGAAGAAAACCTCATTAAAGTTTTGCCGTGGCTGCCCCAGGCACCCAACCTCAACCCCATTGAAAACCTATGGTCCCAGCTCCAGAAGGAGGTTGACAAGGTCCCAGTTCAAAGCTTGGATAGCTTATGGGCAGAAGCTCAATTTTAGTGGTTGAGAATTGATGTCCAAGTATTTTGGTACCTCATTGACTCCATGCCAAGACGAGTAGAGCAGGTGATTGCTGCCAGGACGAATTCCATACCTTATTGAGTCTTCCTTTCTTTCCTCTTCTTCACCCCTTAATGAGAACATGTCAACAGTCCTTTTCAGGGCTAACACTTGATGATTGATTACCTTTAGTTGTTATTTCAACAATTTATAAATAACATGCACTTTAAGAAAATTAGAGAAGGTATAAAATTAAAATATTTTTAATGAATTTTGGGGGGGGCAGCGTTTATATTGGCCAGGGGTGTATATAGTATAATATATTGTAAAAAATATGTCACATTGCACTGTCTCTTATGGCAGTATAAAATATTATAATAGGTAAATTATATGTAAAAAATGTATATGTATTTCAATCTGTGACATACTTGTAAAATTTGTAACAATCTTTAGGAATATATAAAAATGAAACAAATCAGTTCAATAATTTACTTCAATAAAATATAATAAACATTCCATTTTTATCATTAGACACCATATAGAATACATAATGCATACTTAGCATCTAATTCTATGTAAATATATATAATTCTTTGATTGATTCATGAGAAATGTTTACTTAACTAAAATATTTATAAATATTTCATATTGTATATTTACAATAAGCCTATAATAGTACGGTAATAGTAATGCAGCAAGCTGTCAATTAAAATAAACATGTATGATTTAAAACTTGTATCTATATTGTCAAAGAATAATGCATAATAATATTTAACATAATTAGTGATATAGTTTTGTGAAATGAAAATATTATTGATGAACAAATAACTGACCCAAGTAACTTCAGAAGTTCAACGAATGTCTACTGGATCACTTTAAAAAAAAATTAGGTACCCCAATTTAAAGTAGTCCAATAGATGTCCATTTACTGTTCATACTGTCATATTTTATTATTGAGTGATATGAACATCAAATGAACAACTTACACTAGGTATTTTTAAATTAGAATTAATTATTAAAAATTTTAATATATTTTAAACATATTTTTTAAATATATACTTATTTTATTTAACACAATTTATTGTTCTCTATGCTGTTTATTAAACTGCTGTTAGTGTTTATTGTAATGTTGGAGTCATAGCATAGTCTGCTGTGCAAACTCCTCCACAGCTCCTGGATACTCATAGAACTTTGAGAGGAGGATCAACTTGTCCAAATATTTTTAATGCATGAGACTATAAAACTATCCTTCAGCCTATGTTCAACTGTGCTGTTTCCCAAGAGGTACCTTTTCAAACTTCATCCTCTCTGAAGAATTTAGATCTATAGCTCCGGAGTTTGTGGTGATTTCAAACTTTTGGATAATACTATATGACATCTTTATCATTTTGAAAGCTATGTCCTAGTATAGGTATTGTTTATCAATGTCAAAACTCTTGTATTAACTTAACAAATTCCAATACCTATTTATGTCTCTGTCATAAATCTATTCTATATGAAAGCTTAAAAATATTGTATCTTAAAATGAAATTTTTGTGTATTGTACATTTCTTTTAATTTACTACTTTAGTTCTTTAATCTAATGTCTATATTTCAACCATAAACTAATATTATAATAATTCCTTAAAATGGATAAAATTCCACTCATATTTATTGACTAAATATGAAATCATGGTAATAGTAATGTTAATAAGAAGGTATGTATAAATACTGCTTTCATTATTTTTGCAATAAATTGAAGTTAATTAAGGTCAGTATTATATTGAAGCTGTTAACCGGTTATTAGCCTATTGTTTATCTAAATTTTTTTAGATAATGACACTTCTTATAAGGAATGCATAATCCACCAATATATTTATTTATTATATCATTTGTTTTAGTATACTAAGTGAGGTTTTTAAACTTGAGATTATCTTGAGGTTGGGTAGTGGGTACAGACACTATGATATTAATTGTTGTTTCTTTAGAGCATGGTTAATGATGAAACTGGAGCCCACCTCCAGTTATTTTTTTCATTAATATAATAAGATTGTTAGGTTACTGATATTAGGTTACTGATTGACTTTCTAAGTATTAGATAATAATGTCTGAACCTTAGACAATAATGTCTGAGCATTAGATAATATTATCTAATTGTTAGATGACAGAGTCTAAGACTAAGCATTAGACAATGGTGTCTAAGTGTTAAATGATAGCATCTAGTGGTTTATAGATGTCTAAGTGTCAGTCACTCCTAGTCCAATGCTTAGATTCTTTAATACTGCAAAGTGCTAGATGAATTTGTCTAATGTTTGGACTTTTTTTGTAGAGTACAAAGTTATCAATAAACATATATTGATTTTTTTAATGTATATATATATATGTATAAATAAACCCATGCCCTTAAAATGATATGGTCATAATACTGACTGACCTATATTGATTTTCCAGCATTTTACTATATTCCCAGTGTATAGAATCGGTTATAGCCCAGTTTCCTGCATTAAATTATTTTTCCAATGTTAAATAATCTTTTTCTAATAGTGTATATTAGTATATAATATATATGTATATTGATATGTATATATAAAATCAGTTAAAAAATCAAAAAATAATTGAACAAAGGAATCTGAGATATAACCATAGTCTATATATACTAAATGCCAGTATTGCCATTTACCAGTATATACTACATAGCACCAATCAATTTTTTTTTGAGTTTTCTGTGCACCAGATAATTGCATAATTGTAACCCTGAAATGTGGTACATCAATTTGAATTTTGTTTAAAATATAATTTGTCAAAATTGATTTTTTTATAATAATTATAAGCATTTTGTATTTTGTATTGTTTTTTAATGAAATAAAGTATATTATTATTAATTCTTGAAATTTAGCTATAAAAATAAATATACATTAATTTTTTTTATTTAATGCTTGCACCTGTATTTACTATTTTTTAAAACTTGCACCTAAATTAAAAAATTTATATGCAAGATCTTGCTGAAAATTGTTGAAAAAAATTGGCACCAATGTGAAATATAATTTGTAAGACTAGTCATATAGTCATAACTTAATATTACTCATACAAGCTAGAGACTAATAATAATAAAGTTATTGTTTAATTATATATAAACTGAATATCATAAAATTTGTAACATATTATAGAAAAAATGTTCAAATGTTGAAATCATTAAATATTATAAAGGTTAAAAATAATAAGTAAGGAAAATCAAGAGATGATGGACAGATATATCTATAGAAGTAGAACATGTCTAATGGCAATGATAATCATAAATGATAAATATTCAAATTTAGGAAAATCAAAAGAAAATCAATAGACATGGACAAAATTTAAAGTCAAAATATAATGCATAAAACAATAGATAAATATTTTAAAAATGATATTTTTATTTTTGTAACTGTAAATTTTTTTTTTCTAATGTGTTGCAACATTTATAATGTTCAGTCTATATACAGGGTGGCCCATAAGTTCCTTGACCCAAAATAAGACATTTCATTATGTAATATTTATTATAGCCATGATCCATTATACTTTACTGCTATATAAATCTATAATAATTTTTGGAAATTACAAAAATATAATTTAAACATCAACTACTATAAATAGATTTTGGAAATTACACAAATAAAATTCCAATAACAGCTAAATTCAAACTGATTCAATTTTAGAAAGT